>DWME01004338.1:0-16536 GCA_018244795.1 Parelbella ahira ahira
GTGCGCGCCATGGATTTGAACCCAGGACCCCCGGAATGAGAGGCTGAATTCTTAACCACTAGGCTACCACTGCTTAAATAAAAATATATATACCTGTTCTTATATGTGTTTAGGTTCCAAAGGATGAGAATAGGCGTCTTAGTCGTAATAAAATGGTCATCGCTAATTTTCCAACAAACTATTAATGACCGTCGTCAGAAATTGTATCAATTAATGTCTTTGTATTGTCTTATGTCCAACGAGATTCTAATGTCTCATTAGGAATATAGACTATGACTCAACAAAAATGTATTATTCTTGATATATTTAGCTCAATCGCTATTTCAAAGTTACTTATTTATTTATTTGTTAGAAAGAACTACAGCATTACGCATACAATCAATGGTATTATTATCAAAGGCAATAACACTGCCAATATATTCAACTGGATCCGACGAACCGTATTCACTGCTCGCACAATTAGTTGTTGATACCAACTAATTGGATTTTGAAACAGGTTTGCTCCGATTTTGAAACTATTCATAATCGTGATAAACGTCTCGATTGTTATACATACGTAGGTATTGAATACGTAATTGGTCTCTAATTTATTTTACATTTACATAATTGGTTTATAATATTCTTATATGCATTTTTTTTCTTTTTTTCTTCCTCTTATGTTATTCTGTAATTGAATATGAAGACATCATCAATGTATTTCTTTAACATGAATTCGTCTGTCTGAAACAAGTATTTTTTTTATTTTTACCTGTAAGTGATTCGACATTTATTGTATCGTACTTTTTTTAACTTCAACTTGTGTACTATTGAAATGTATCAATCGTTGGTGAACTTATAAGTATATAAATAAAAATTAAAATAAAAATATTTATTTGTTCTGTACATGTTGAGACGTGTTTCAAAGTAGTTTCGTTAATAGACGACTGTGAGTATCCATATTGTGTACTCGATTACGTTACATATCGGCTTAATTCGTGTATGTGTCACGTGATACCTCGTCTAGTTTTGGATCCATCCGAAGTCATGAGCAAGGCAAAATGTGAAACGCTTTTTTAAAACACTCTTTTACGTGGAGGCTCCATGGAAAACTAAAAATAAGTATAATGCAAATGTTCAAAGACAAAGTTAAGACGGCAGTCGACAAGTGGAACGGCGATCGGTCAGACAGGCTTTTAACTAAATCCGAAACCCATTAGAATAAAGCTTAAAGCCTACCTTGTTCAATGTTTTTCAATTTCAGATTATTTGCCATGTTTTTATTTCTTTTATTTCAATTATAATAACATTATATAAAGTTTATATTATAAGCATAATTGTTATTTAAAATACAATAAATGTTTACTAATAGTCACAACTAAGATTTTTGAATATTTTTGCACTCAGTTTGTACTCTAGTGACTGAAGGAATAGTTTTGTTTTATTAATTATCACAAGGATGCTATTTATGAATTCTCTGAAATTGCAATGCACTTGTTTTACTTATCGTGTAAATAAAATCTTATCTGAAGTAATTGTGGTGTTAGCAGATTTTTCGTATATAAATATATTTATATATGTAATATAAATTATCTTTCAAAGCAAAACTAAATTTATTAGGAAATTGAAATGACCATTTAAATGTAAATACACTTAACACAATGCTGCTGACCAAATGTTAGTAGAATCGAATAGACTGACCTTTAGATTGGTGTCAAGCATAATGAGCAACCAATTGTGGAACTATGTAAACCCGTAGACTAAAATGGCATCAGTGGCAAATGAGAACGCAAAAGCAAACAATTCATCATTTTATTGTTATTACTTTGCTATTTTACTTTTATTTTATTGTTATTTAAAAGATAAGTATGAAATAAGTAATAGTAAATACACACATCCGCTATAAAGATACTTTGCAATAACTAATCGACTAAGACAACTAATTCTTTAAATTTGTTTTGGACGCTGTCGTGCGTATCTCACTTAACCAGCACAGTGTAACGTTTACTACTATGCATAATATGTAGAATAATTAATGTCTTTTTCTCAATGTAAGTACATTGATAAAACTATGTATCGGTAAACATTTTGTGATTGAATCAATTTTATTAATGTATCAATCAATGAATATAAAATAAGTTGATGTTACATACATTTAATGTTACTTGAAATATTGAAGAAGGGCACAAATTATTTCTGCAAAATCAACGTACCTAATTAGGTACTGATAAAAAAAATCATCATAAAGAGGGTACTTTAAAAAGTTAATTACCATCGAAAATGATGGTGAACTACAAAATCTTAAAACAGCTGGAATTCACAGGGTAGTGAATTTTCATTTGTCAGTTTACCGTAGGTTTTTCGACTTTAATATGTCGGACTCACTGACTTGTCGCACAGCGCGGCGATGTTCGAAGAGCGGGAAATGGTCATCAATTTTATGGCCCGTTACTGTAGCAAATTAAACTTAATTCAACCTGTGTCAACTACACATATTGTGTAATAAAATCAATTGGAATAACTGGTTTGTCAGTAAAAATGCCTTCCTTACATTTGAATTTCGAATGTTTATATTTGAAACTTATTTTTAAAATGCTGAATTCAATACAAAAAGCTAGTGCATTTATTTTAGATAACCGTTTTCGTAATATAAAGTTACGTCTGTATTTTTCCGAAGGGAAAAACAGAGAAGTGTACTAACTGCCACGTTCTACTAGTATTGTTACACGTTCCATGGAATAGGGGATGAAACAGGTTATACAAGTAATCTTGTTCCTGTGATGGTACTAGTCGTTAGTTAAGAGCTTAAAGCGGGCAATCAAACCTTGGCCTTACGCCCAAACGAAGCTAAATGTCAGATCAGGCCAAAATAAGATGTTGAAGATAATGAGCGCTCGGAATTTAACTTTTCGCTTTTGTCGGTTTCGAGTAATCTCTGTACTTAAAACCAAATTTAAATTTTACTCGGTAAACAGCGTCCGGTATATTATAACAGTCATATTAAAGGTTTTTTAACGATTTGTATAAGACGTTCAGCTGTTTGCGTATTCGTATATGATTCGATGGCACTATAACTGATTTTCGCCAAAGGTGTTTATAGTTTGCTTTAGTTCTCGAGATCGCTGGTTTTCACGGAGTTTTGACTATGTTGCGATGTGCGCATGTTATATGAAGATTTTTAAGTCCTTATATCGAGACTTTTACAGCTGACATGTTTTTAACTTTTGTTAAGAGCAAATATAACATACATACATATGTATATTGGGATAGATAAGTACATGTAAACCGTTCGCCCGGAGAACTACTTCACTTGCTACATATTACTTCTATTGTGGAGCAATTGTTAATATAAAAAGTTAGGTTTCGGTCTGAAGGTTGTAATGGGGAGTTGCGTGTACACTAAAGATGACCTGCTCAGGAATCAATAATAGCAGCGCCTTTACGACTAACCTTGAATACGAGACATACTAACTACAATCATACTAACGTATACTAACCAAAACTAATGGTACTAACGGTACATACTTCTGCAGGCTACCAGTTTTAGTCCAAAACTAACTAATGACCTTATTACCATCTTGTACTAACTGCAGCAACTGACACTAACAATCTTGAAATCAGACGGAGGTCGACTGGCTCTCCGCTCCTTTATTAAACTTAAAAAATCCTTAGGTAAATTACTTCCTGTGAATAAATTCTCTGTACTCAATGTTTTCTTAGCTTCAATTTATAAATATTTAGATGCTCTATTTTTGGGATATAATGTTGATATGGTGATTGTTGAAAATCAAACAAACTGCGAAAGAGCGGAATACTCTGCCGGCGGCCACCTATACGTACAACCTGGAATTATTAAAAAAGAGTGTATAGGCACTTTCTAGGCGAGCGTGCTACATCTTAGACCGTATCTCGCTTTCCATCAGGTGGGATTGCAGCCAAACGCGAGCTTATTTCTACGTAAAAAAATCATCCTGATAAGATTGTAAGACTTGTATGGTTTTTATGTACATATATAGTTACATGAAAAATACATGGTTTGTGTCGACGACAAGACCGTCTAACATCGTTCCGGAACCCCAACTAATAAAGCATTGATGGCCAAAGCATATTCGGACATAAGTCTCTTTGGGGTGGAATTATGTCTTGGGGTTGTTTTACGATCCATTTCATTTCACAGCAGTGGCGTCCAGCTGGGGCGCGGATGAATCAAACTGAACCTTACGCTTGGTGCGTTGATGTACGTCGTTGTATGAAACATTGTTAACATGAAGTTGTTCTTATTATCAAATATCACAGTGCATTAAGATATCGTTAAGTTATTATTAGACATGAAACTTAATTGCAATTGTTTTAATATCTTCTATTATAAGAATAGTGTTTAATATGCCTCATGTCATAATTGGTTTGCTTTGTATTATGGTGTTTCGCAGCAAAGATGGGGTCGGCAGGTAGGCTGCAAGCTTGCATTCTTGCACATTCTTTTATATAGCGCTAACGTTTGGAATGTTTAAATATTGTTATTAAATATACCTATAATTCTCTATGTTTTGCGTCTTTGCTTGAGTCCATATGTTTTTTTATACTCTAGGAATACTAAAATAAAATGTATTAAATGATTTTTGACAGTTTCTTTTTTCGAGAACGTGCAGAAAAATAACTAAAATCAAGTTATAACACATTTTATACCCCTACCCCAAAATATCATCATCACTAGGGTCGACTAGCAAATATCATTTGGCATTAAGTACAACCCTTGTTCATTATAATGGAGCATAATTAAAAACAAAAGAACGATGTCTACGCTTATTAAAGGGAAACTGCGTGTACAGATAACTTCTCAGGAACCACATCAGCAGAGCACACGTTAGCGGAAACATGCGTATCATTTAAAAAATTCCGCGCACAGTTTTTAAAACATTTTCTAACGCATTCGATACTCTATCCAATTTTTCACATCAAATGTGAGTGCATGGTATTTTTTATCCCGGCCAAGGTGTAAGTTGTGCGGGCGAACCCCTCATTCAGGCGTAGAAATGCAGCAAAAAACCAACCCAGCCACCGTATCCAATTTGAACTAGTGAAAAATGAACCTTTATTATCCTTACTAAATTATTGTAGGACCTCCCTTACCTCTTTAGTACGAGCGACGCTAGCGTGAGTTCAAAGTGAGAATATTTCTCTGCTCTTTCTCTTTCGTACTCGAAATAAGTGTTTGGATGTGTGTTTTGGTGTAGTTAGTACAACTTGTAGAGAAATAAATATCATTGTCATATAATTGCCAACTTGTCAAAGTATTTACTTTCTTAATACTCGTCCCTCCCAAAAGTGTAGGGTACCTACATCTTTTTGAAAAACTAACAAAATTCCATGGGCATATTTACGCTTTAAAATTGTTTATGTTAAATTTGAAGTTAAACAATAAGTCAAAGTATTTAGAGATTTACGAATACAAATAAAAATAAAATATACAATAATGAATAAACAACAGCGTCATAAAACCCTCAATCTTCTTGGTTTCGGGTGAGTAATGTTTATCAGAGACTTATATATATAAAATAAAACAAAAACCGGTACAATCCAAGTCGTGAAAGGCTGGAGTATGTTCACAAACACGGGCCCTTTACAGCAAATGGTAGGGGTGTCGCGGGGGCCAGACATCGTAACTTTACCATTTCAACTTTACTGCATCGGCCCTGCAACGGTGGGGAAAAAATAAATTGGAAACCTCGCCCTCTGATAGTGGTACCATTTTATGAGCGCAAGAGTGCGTCTACAGCGGCCGATACGTGTAATGTGGACGGCCCTTAATTATATGGACGAGGCGAGGATTTTGTAGAAATTATAATGCTTTAGTATGTTTTTTGTATGAGAATAACCGTGGAATGCTGTTCGTGTAAAGTTATGGTGTTAGCTCCAGCCACGGTACTATAGCTGTCTAAACCAAACACTTCATAAGTATAACGTTATGAATAAGCTTTGGTTCTAACCGTAACTCCTCTGAAATTATATTCTTCTTTGAGATGTGTTGAAATAACAGCTAAGTGTAGTATTGTCTTTGCAATTTTCATATAATACAAAAATTACATTACCATATTCAAAGTAATAAAAATACAATCTTAAATAGAATTTAACGGCCTCCTCAAATTAAGACGTACCTACCTGTACTTTTTTATCCCATCAGCTAGTATCACACTCAAACGCTAATTTTGTATTAATAATAAAGCAATCCTCAAATTAAAACGTTCCTTCACCGGAAAAAAACCAAATAACTCTCCAAAACTATAATTTAACTCACGGCTCTTTTACAATGCGATGTACATCTAGGAAGATCAATTTAAAAAATGAGTAGGTTTATCATTATTACGCTCTAGACGTTTCACGATTGGAAAAACAAGTTAAGTTTTCGCCAGAATTGAGGTTTGAAGCCTTGGTTCATCACACTAGTCAAAGGCGTGTTAAAATAAGAAACGCTCGTGTCCAATAGTAATAGAGAAAACTGATCAATAATGATTATATGTATAGACATACTAACAGCGACACAGGAAGAGGATCAATATTTGTTATGTACAATGACATACAAGTTCAATATCATTATAATATATAGATCTATATACTCCAATTATATTTATACAATTTTATGAGAGCTACAAATAAAGGAACGAGATCTGACACGTCGCACCACCTGCCGTCCGCTGTCAACGGAATTCAATATTTGAATAACAACCGAACAGTCGTCTAACGACATTTAAAGATTGATGACTTTAATGTACAGTCGCGTACGTAATCAATACGTTGTAAATTTTTAAGTCCAGCATAACTATTTACTGTGTGTAATGACTGATACCGTCGAATACGAAGAGGTTTAATGGAATTATAATTAAATATTTTTTGAACAAATAAATTTCAGTAAAAGTGAAAGCAGACAGAAGTGAATATTTTGAAATGTTGTATGCTTCGGTAGTCTCTAAATTAATGACTTTCAAGCTACAGCAGTAATAAAGAACTCTATCTTTACTTCAAGAATAATTCCGTAGAATAATGAATAATTACGATCTAAAAGGTGTTGTTAATCACTCTCAGGCTAATAAATACTTAAACATAGTAATTACTGACACGTTTAGGCTGCTGCTTATATGTTAAATAAAATTTGTATGCCAAACCTATTTAATTACTAAATCAATATTTGAAATAGTTCCTTAACACCGAAACTTAACAAATAATAAATTTTGTACTTATTTGCTAATACTTATTTGCTAACAGTAGGTAATTTAAGATTGCAAGAATGTTTATAACTTTAAAACGAACGAATTTTATCAACGTCCAATACAAGATAGGAATACGTGCTGGAAAATACGATATAGCAACATTAGCCGCAAACTATCAACATTGTAGGAAATATGGCGTCGTAAGCTTCAATAAGGGCTATTATTTATATAGCGGTTTTAAAACCGACCCTGCTTTAATTTCGTTGTAAAGTACTCTCAGCAGCTGTGGCGTGAGGGAATTGGCATCATTAAGTCTATTTTGGGTAATATAACTGTAATAAGGGATGAATTAAAAAACTTAATTGAACGACATAATTGTTGCTGAACTGATATCATATGTGTCGCAATTTTTTATATTATTGGCAGTTGACTTTATTTTGTTCTCAATTATGCATATTTCTTTTCGTTATTACATACAGTGACCTAAAAATTATAGATGACTTAGATGTTTGACTAGACCCATTCCATACAGGTAAGCGTTTGATTATCAGATATAAATGTTAAGTAAAACGAAACATCATGCCTGTAATCTCTAAAGAGGCGGGCAGAGGAGTGAAGCACATTCCCACATTTCACCAATTACGGGTTTATCGCCAGTTATCAGACATGAGAATTTCACAAAAACTTAGCTATGATCAATTAAGGGCTTACTATCTTAACCAATATCAATTGCAATCGATCTCAGGACAAAAATAAGAGCGGAATGTACAAGTCTTTATTCCTAAGGGAATATTTGCTATATCTCGATAGATATCTGATTTTACAGGTAAGAATGATAACGAATTTGACGTTGGAAGAGAAATAAAAAAACAGTTCATTGTGTAAAAAATGAAATTATCAATAAACGTTGAACTATTTAATCAAACAACACAATCGAGATCAAACAGAATGGTAGCCAAACAATTTATGAAATTCGATCCTCAGTATACTGAACGATCCGTCAAATCTCTGACAGATGGGAAAAAGTACTACCTTTTGTGTAGACGGACTACTTGAACGCAGTGAACTCTTTTGGTAGTTTTTTGTTACTAATATAAAAAGCGTGTAAAAAGGGCTTTATTAATATTTGGATTAGAAAAAGACGTCTGACGTCCGGTTAAATATGTTTGAGTATCGTCATGGAACGTTAATGAAACTGATTTCGAATAAGCTATGACATTAAATTTGACAATTGGTTTTAAGTACTGGTTTAAATAGAACATTCCATAGCTACTCAGTAAATACTAAGTATAGATGTTAAATCTGCGTCATCAATAATATGTACAATAAGAGTGTCATAGATTGCTCCAATTATGATAACAGATTCGTACCCAATAGCGGCTGGATCTGTTGTGAGCATAGATTCCATGACACTTAAACAATTTATTCAACGCCAAAATTAACGCCCAAAAAGGCATTAAATCATTTTAGCGTTCACTGAAACCTACAATCTTGCTGTTATGATCTCTCAAATTGATATTTACGAGGGACAGGAAAATTACAAGTTACTTCTCTCTTTCATTCTCTCGTTAAGTTCTATAGACAAACAGGCAGGCAGTTCGGATAATATGTTGCAAACGCTTTGTGTGTGGTATTGTGTCGTTTAAAAGCAAGTATCCAAAAAGTCTAATGTCGTTATTTTTGAAATTCATTATTAACAATTTTATTCTTTCATTATTAGATATAGGTTTTCATTCAGATCGCGGGCAGCGCCCACGTTGGTAGATTTGCCCACCTTAGAAAACATTATTATTATGCAGAATTCTTAAGGGTGAACTGTTCCTCACGATATTTGAAAATTATATCACTGTATTTGATTAAAAGTACTCTATGTATGAGATTATTTAGACACATTCATTATCAATTTATAAAGGCATAACGTGGTTCATCCATTATCATTATCAGCCTACTTCCGTCCACTGCTGGACTTAGGCCTGTCCAATAGTACCGCCGCGGAGCTCGACCATCAGCTCTTCGCATTCAACCACTGCCAGCGACTTTGCATATATCGTCGCTCCATATAGCGTGGTTACAGACTCAATGAACAAAAATATAATGTAATATCACCCCTGTAATCCCCGAAGGGGTAGGCAGAGGAGTGTAGTACACTTCCACATTTCACCAGTTACGTTTAAGTCCCATGGAATACCTATTCCATGGCAGGCATGGCATTCCATTACGGTGTAGTGCAATAAGACGTCAATAAGATTTCTTGTTAATATATAGCACAGAGGAAAGACTTACATAAGTGTAGTCTTTGTCATTAGAACCCAGACAACGCTCAAACTGATTTTTTATGATTTACAATTGAATATCGATCGCTCAGGGTCACTAGTTATTATTATTCAAATATCGTTATTTAACAGTCATATATTAATTCACCGGCGCTAAATCTTTATTCTGAAGTACCTACACTATACCTATATTACATCATTCTCCTAGGATTTAATTTATGCCAACTATGAAACTAATGTTGTGTTGGTGCTTGTGGTACCTACAAGAAGATATGTTGAGTAGAAATTTAGCGCGCTGTCTCAATAAATAACGCAACAAATGCGTTATAACGGTTACAACACTTTGCTAACGTAATAAATATAACGTATTGCCATTATTTTGCGTCATTATCGTTACGATTATTGGCAGTTATGAAAGTTTGGGCGGATGCGCGGTTGTGAGTGTATACTTAACAGGCTTCAAAGGTAAACGACATGTGGTGCTAGCAACAATTTAGTTCTTCTTATTCAAGATAAAATTTTGCTTATTTATTTAATTATTTCGCGTCGTTGTAAAGTATTTAAGGAATTACCAGATGTTACATTATTTATTTTATTGTTGGACGTTATTGTAAAGTATTTAAGGAAATTAAAATATTGTATAAACTAATTTGTTGTTTTGCGATTTGTTTCTATTTGAGCTCTTAGGGGACTTAGCCATTTGTGATTGTTGCCAGCACTTTTCAGCTACTTTCTTCAAAAGCTTGAAGAACGGTATCAACAGATTGGAAATTTATTTATGATTTCACAATCTTATAAGGATATCCTAATGATACTTGCTTACTTACCCATTGACATTTACTGCACTAATTGGTGTTATAATTGGTGTTATAATTAATTTTACAATATAAGAATTTCATATCTCGACTAGACTCAATTGGCAATGCTGTGAGCTTTAAGCGTGACCAGCCTATGATTTCTAAGATAAACAGAAACCATATGTTCATTTTATCTTATACTGCCATCTATCGCCCAGTGGCGGCACTAAAACCGTATTAGTCAATAAAGAGAAATTTTATTAAATCGTAAAGGACATTTGACGAGGTCTTAACATTTTCTAATAAAACCCGTTTATCGGTTCTCTGTTTATTGCAAATATAACGGATTTTATTGCGAAATTAAGTTCAACACATTTTATTTCGGCGTTGAAAAGTTCATGTGATTCGATTTTATTAGCCATTTCTGAAAGCCCTAAACTTTGTCGATTAGGTACAGTCATTTATGAGAAGAGTACCTTTCAAGGAATCCGAATAATTGGCAAGAAGAAGAAATAAATAAATTTCTACGTTCCCACACATCATGGATTTGCATAGCCTACTACAATGGTAACTGGAGTCTAGAAGAATTGTTAGAAGAGAGGAAGATAGAGTGCTACATTAATAAGTTCATACCTATTTACTTTTTCGTAGTGCATATATGTGTTTAGAACACACATCACAATTATTGTTGCTGCTTAGCGGCTACATATAATATTATATTACATTTTTAAAAAGACAAGGAAAAAGATACCTAAATTTATTTTTTTTAAACACTTTTCTGCCTCTGAATTACCTACTCATCAATACAATGATTAAGTAGCGTGTGGCAGGGGAGTCCTATGACTCATGACGGTGACGAATAATAATTATAGGGTACAAGGCGGTAGAAATTTTATGGGCTTGTACTTATGTGTAATTATATATAAATGAAAGGATACGACGAAACAATGGTTTTAGTGACTCGCGAAAAAATATTGATCCCTAACAGTCCACAAAATCTGTTGATATTCTTCAATAAAAAAATAGCCCAAAAGATAAATATTTATTCTAAAATTTTGAAATAAGACCAGTATATATTATAAAAATCAGAAGGCTAATATGAATAACATGCTCCTGTTAGTTACATTTATAATTCCATTCAAATTTAACTTCAGTAATTACGGACAACAGCACACGAAAGGAAGAAAAAAAAAAGTATTTCCCACGAACTTTTATTCAGTTAATATTGGACAACACCATAGCCATAATCATATCTGAGACTACTGCTGGACAAAGAAAGGCCTCTCTGATGAGAGACATACACACACACATACATACCTATATGATAAATGTCACTGAGCTCAATGGCAGAAAATATTAGATTGTATTGTTTGATTAGTCTTATGTATTATGTAAAGCAATATCATGTCATCAATGCACGTTGAAATTAGGTGTCGTACTAAATAAATACAATACTTACGTAATCTTGTGAGATTAAAGTTCCCAGAAACAAAGCTAGATAAGTTTTCTCTCCAACTATCACATGAGCAAGGGTTAAATTATCCGGAACGGCGAGTCTACTTAACTAACCCAAATACGTTATCATAACAGGAAGGCAATTGTTGACACTAACGTCCGCTGACGAAACATATTCTTGGTAGATTAACGAGCGTTCGTCGTACGAGTAGTAGTTACTACGCTGAGTTCTCTTAAAAAGATAATAGAAAGTACAAGGTGCCCTTTAATATTGTAAAAAAGATAACACGTGTATGGTGTCCTTTTATATTGCACAAGAGATAGCATGTATGAGGAATCCTTGAGTATTTTAAAAAAGATAGCCCGCGTGTTGTGTTCTTAATATTGTAAAAAAGATAGCACGATAGGAAACCCCAGTCCTTTAATATAGGTAGTAGAAAAGATGAAATGTGTGAGGAGTCTTTTAATATCGTGCTTTTTTTAATGTGTATGTTAATTAACATTGTTTTATTTTTCTTCTTCTTTAATTAAGGGCTTTGTCGCTAAAGGGGTTATGCCACTCGCGTTATTAATTCATACTATAATACATATTTTAAATCTAACCTTATTCACTTCTTTTTTAATTTTACAACAGCGTCAGACAGGGGAAACAATATTAGTCGCAATAACGAAAATAATAAACTATCCACCAACTTGCTAATTATTACTTATTACCTTTTAATACTAATATCATTGTATGTAACAGCTAGGAAATAAACTCTATTATAGTCATAATGTAGGTACTAATACTATAATGAGTAGTTAATTATTTTTTTAGAACTTCCATACCCAAAATAATGGGTTAATCATGTCTGCGACGAAAATTTCATATCACTTTTGCGATTATGAACACTTACAAATGAACGAATGAGCGAGCGAATGAATGAACATTTCGCGGACCAGCTAACTCCTGCTGTTTTATATAAATTATATAATATGTTATATTAATCTGTTTCATTTTATAGTGTTCCAATGCAAAGATTACTTTACATAGTTCACATAATTTTCTCGATAAGATAGACTTGCCTAAAATGACTAAGTTGTTACTATAACCTCTTTTTACATTGGACCCGTCGATACACATCTGTATAGTGTGGTATCTATGTGTGGGTGCAATAGTGTGCGTTGCGTTTTTGTGATTAATATAATCCATTTTTAATTAATTATTATTTTTAAATGTTAGCATTCAACACTCTTTCTCTATATAAACTATAAGTGTGCCAAATTTCATATTCCTCGGTCCGCGCAATTTCCGTTAAAAGGGGTGCAAAGTTATCGCTTCACGTATTTAATATATAGATATCATAGTACACATGCTTGTGCTCCGCACACAAATGTTCGTCCCGAATAGGAATCGAATCCATAAGCCGCAGCCCAGCAGACAGTCCACTGGACGAATTGACAGTGGCAGGTGTTTGTGACAGTAAGCATTATCCAAAAATGCATTTAACTGGTGGCGCGCACCGCCCGCCGCGCCCCCGTAGAATGCCGCGCGTTTGTGTCGACATAATTGGGCCACCGCTTCCGCTCGCTGCATGCTCTGGAAATCATTTATCTTGTTGCTCGTGCGCCCGTGCCCTCCGCCTGAAGCCGCTCATATTGGTTTATCTACCTTCCCTTTATGTCAGGTATTGGATGGTTGTATCTTCATTTGCATTTTATCATTTCCGGCTGCGCTTCTCACCTCGAACCTTTTAACTTTCTGATGTGTGCTCTCCTTTAATAATGTATATCTGTTTCGTATGCCAGCATTGCTTATTTTTTTTTTGTGACCCACGTTTTCACATACCAACCAGAAGCGAGGGCAGTATTTATGGTTAATTACGTGGCGTCAACTACCCAGAAATGAATAATTATTATACGGTCTCCTACACGCTGTGAGGTCCGTACATTGCACAATGTACCCGAAACCTCAATCAAAGGCAAATAAAATTCTTTAATTTCGAAAAAATCGAATAGAACTAGTACTTAGTAATGATCTTGCGTTTAAAACGATGAGAAGGAGGCGCTCCCTGGCCGCTGGCCGCATTGTCGTAACGATGTCAAGTGCGGCGGCCTTGCCGCAGCCTGCGCGCGAGCTGCTGGCTGACGGCCGGTTGCACAGCTCTGTGATTTATGTCATTTAGGTCTTTACCAAAAGCGGAGGCACATCTTTATCCTTACAGATTTCACGTGCTTCTTTTACTTTCTTCACATATTTACAAATCATCTTTTCTTATATTTCGTTGTCAAATAAAACAGATTTTTTAGTTATGAATTATTTTAATACATGGTGACTGCCTTGACGCAGCCTGACGCCCGACGATTTGTGATTTTTTAAAATACCGTATGCGATACTTTTAGACAAGTGTTACATAATTGCTAAATATACGGTGTCCTATGGGCTTACCCGTAATGTTTCTTACCGAGATATACCGTCCTCTTCGCTGGCTGCTGTGACCTGTTGTGAAGCTAGTGCGGAGGAACGGTTTTATGTTTGCATTTTGATAGAAACATACAGTGTGATTTGAATCACTTAATGACCTGGCCCTGTTGCTTCGACCAAGCTGCTGTGAGTAAGTCGATTCCGTGCCAAACACATTCGGGAACAGGAGTTCTTTGTTAGAGAAATCTCGACTACCTCCATACGTAGGAGTTATATTTTTATACGATCGTAGTTGCTAGAACAAGGTTACCATTAATGCTAACCTTTCACCATTGTGATAACAGTGGGCGTTTGCCCAACATCCAAGCGGCCACGGAAAATTAGCATCAATCAATTGGCCAAACATCGCTGGCGTGTTGCCAAAGCGATGAACTCATTGCATAGCTCGTCGGCGGACCACAGCGTGCGAGCAGCGCCGCCGCGCCGCACCCATTTCTTCAGGAAAGTGCCCTGTGGAAAGTGGAACTAAAAAGTTGGAAACGTTTCTCTCGAAACTAATGCATGGAAAGTAAGTAGGTTACCACCCTGTATAGCTTTACCGCAAACTACCTTATATAAGATAATTTTCGCACACAACTCTTATGCGTTTGCTCAAGACAATGTACACTACGAACCTTTGTAATATTCATATGAAAATTCTTTGAAAATTGTATTCAATTACACGGCCGAATATATGTATTTTTGTCTTTTAAACCTCGAGTTAAACTGCTAAAGAGCTCCCATTCATTCCGCTGTCGAGTCGGAGTTGCGCACAAGCCGGCGCGCGGGCGCGCCCCGTGTGCCGATCGGTGTAAACGTTGTTCTGAAGCGAAACCACGCTTATCATATTTGCTACACTGTACATTCTAGTGTTAGTAAAAACTTAGTAGGTATACACTTGTTAATACTCTAACACACTAGTGTTTTTACCATATTAACGTTTTGTTGCAGCGCCGACCACCTCTTTTTGAAAGAACTATATTGACTGAATACAGATTACATTCCAATATGTCATAAAAATTGCATTAATGTCAATCGTTCATAAATATTGAAATCGCCGCCGAGTATGAGTGGCAGTACATAGTACCGTTGTTCAATAGTTTTGAACCACACCTCTGTATTTGCTAATAATGTCTCGTGAAGAAAATCTGGTATTTAAATGATATAGGTATCTCATAGTATAACATTTGTATAGTTTCAAAGCGAAAGGTGCGACTACAGTAAATATACCGCTTTTGAGTTAACACTTACATATACATATATATATATATATATACTAGCTGTGCCCGCGACTTTGTTCGCGTGGAATTTAATAAAAAGTTATCATTCAGTTATTGCGCAGTGGTGGCATGCGCGTAGGCTGTGCGCGGTACTGGACAGTACTTGGACATTGCAACATTACTATACTTTACAATTCTAAAATTCTGTAATGAAATTAGCTAAGTTACTCCTTATTAAATCAGGTATCTGTCAGTGAAAGTCCCATCAAAATAAGTCCAGCCGTTCCAGAGATTAGCCGGAACAGACAGACAGGCAGGCAGGCACAAAAAATTTAGAACCATGTTGTTTTGGTATATGTGTATATGCATTTGCATTTAGTACATTTGCATACATACATATGCATTTGGTAAAAAGCGGTTATTTTTATATTACATACCCTCTCCAATTTTAATTATCTGTATAGATAAGCGAAATACCACTGGCTCATCACGGGATTTACGAAACTACATGTCCGATTGACTTGAAATGTGTCAGTTATTCATTTCGGAAGGTAGACGCTCAATGAAAGCGGATTCTACGATGATCCTATCCAAAATTAATTTTTCGCCTACCATTACACACACTGCCCCCCTCCTCGCCGGCCCATCTGCTCCCGCCCTCATTTTCTTTTTTAAAAAGTATGTAATATTATTTCGACAATATACCACAGCTAACCACACATATACTCGCCTACCTCACCTGACGTACACCCAAACCGGTCATGCTTAGAAATCGTTGGTATGGTAACCGTTGGTGAATATTTATTTAAACATTTTATTATATGTTACCTGGGTTGGTAATTTCTGGTGAATTCTTGGATAATTTAATAAAGAAGAATTTTTTTAAGGTATCCTATGTTACTTCTAATACCTCCAAGAATATGTGTACGAAGTTTCATGATGATCGGTTAAGTAGTTGATGGCGTAACAAACAAACTTACATTCACATTTATAATATTAAGCAGGAAGTAGGATATGTTTAAACTGGTCCCTGTAGCTCGGGACCAGAATAAGAGCTACGGTATCTCCTGCCTGTTGTAAGAGGCGACTTAAAGGAGGTTTCCGGGGTCGCGAACGGCTAGAGTGGGAGCTCGAACCGTTTAGGTAGCGATCCCGGGAAGGACGACA
>DWME01004339.1:0-16533 GCA_018244795.1 Parelbella ahira ahira
ATGCTGTGTGGCGTCGATGGTTGGCGAGTGACGACCACAGACCACGTCACCGTCTGTATAGGCGGGAAGAGATCACCGGGGGGCAGTTGACCCCCCGAGACTGCCCGGGTAAAGAGGGGATCGTCGAGGCCCGTAGACTCGCACCCGTGCGGCGTATTAACCGCCGCGGCGTGCGAACGACCACTGCTGCTGCTGCTGCTACTGATGAACGATGTCATAATAGACTGTTGATTTTTTTTTTTAATTAAAATGTTTAATGAACACCCTTTCAAAGGGTATTCCTCGATTTTATTTACCGCAATAAACATTCAAACTACAACTACGAAATTAAAATTTTTGCTAAAAGGCTGACTGGCGGCTACTGAGCGATTTTTCCTACCTAGTTGACAAGAATGTAATTCCGATAGCATGGGAACAAACGGCACATTTTAATTTCTTTCTGTTGAACAAAAGAGAATTTAAAAGTCCCTTACTGATCGCGTTTGTAAGGCATGCGCCGGCCTGCATAGTGCGGTAGCTTCTATTAGCTAGCTCTTTGATTACCACAGGAAATAACAATAAAAATATTGTAAAAAGGTAATTTATACTAGACCTTTGCGATAAATATCGTCAGAGATACAAATCTCCCCGAATTCTCCGTAACAAAATATGTAGAGATGCACAACTTTGCCACATCTGTAGTTCCGTTCTAAGTAATGATCCAGCGAGAGTTAAGAAATATCTCAGGTCTTTCGAGGTTGGAAAATCACGTCACGTTCCATTTTTTCGAATCAGGATTTAAATCCTCTCAACCATAATTTTTTCTCATCTTTTTGTATCGATGAGATTATAAAACGCCTGACGTCGAAGTTCCTTTCAAATGTTCCAACACCTTTTTTTCGAGTTTTTAAATTTTTAGTGCCATTTCAGATCGTGATGTTGAAATGAGTATTTGTCAATTCAGAATCAGTGTGTAGTGATAGCATTAGTCGTAAAATGATAATCCCTATCATTGATATAGTAGGTACTTCGCGTTCTTACTGCTATGCCGGCTCTGGTGCATGTGTATGTATGCTGGATTTGCGCAAGGTGGCAAGCTGTTTCCTTACTTTTCGATGTTTATAAACACTATAAGTCACGATTTGTCCACCTTTATGTAGATGACCTCAAATTTTATCAAAAGTTGATTAATGCTGATTTGTTTCGCCGGAACTTCCACTCTCTACAGTTTGGTGATCAATCTACCTACATAATTTTATTTAAAAAATCCTTTATATTTCCATTTAAAATCCTTTAGATTTCAGTGACACTCTCCTACTATTTATATGGTAGAAATGTGGGCATCCACATAAGAGATAGATTACATTTATGTTTTGTTTTTAACAGTGAAAGTGTTCTCAATTATTACAACCCTTCGATTGCCTAGCCCTGTCTATATTTGTCCATACCGTTATTGACTGAGAATGTATGTACATAAGCTATGTACTAGGCAGGCTTGCTGCATCATAGGCCACATCGGTGCTTTCGTTTGGGCAAGACTGTGGCCAAAAGCTAGCCTATTAAGTATAAAAAAATTCATATTTCCTTTAATAGTTGTTAGGTAGTGTTAGGAAGTAAGAGACGCTGTTAGAAGTTGATAGAGCACAGCACATATGTATGATATTGAGACGTGGAGATATCGTTCAAATTTTCAGGAACATGTTAGCATGGTGAGAAGGTCTAGATGATATCCAACGGCGTTAAATTCGTTCATTATAATATAAACAGATAGTATGTTTAAAAGAAAATGGAAACAAAATAAATGTTTAAGTATATACATTTAAGTTTTATTTTTTAACTATTCAAATAAAAAAAGATCGTGGTGATGACCCTAGTCTCGAGTTTCCGCTATGTTACCGTTGATTTGTTGACTATCATAATACCTGCTATGATTATTTTATTGCGAGCACAGTCAAGTAACCCCAGCATACAGTCTGAATCAACGTCATCTCAACAAAATGTTAACGGTGGAAATGTTATTAAAAATTGCCGCTTTCTGACTCAACTTATACTACCAATGGGACTTAAACGTAACTGGTGAAACGTGGGAGTGTACTACACTGCTCTGCCAGCCCTTTCGGGGACTACAGGCGTGAAGTTACGTTAATCGAACATTTTTAAGAATACCTTACGTTCTTATATTGTATAAAATTTATAATTGTGCGTACATATTATAATACGATTATAATTACGTTAGATTAAACTGAAGGAAGCGTACATTTTGTCCGTTTTTGTTTTGTAAGTACCTATATGTTATCTTATCGGGCATTTTTACGGTTAGCAACTAAAAAAAGGTTCAAGTGCAAGTCGTTGAGCTATTAGTCATCTTTAAATGTAATATGTACCACCCAGAGTTCTATGTTATGGTTAAGCTAGATTTTTTTTTAGTATTTTGATACTACGTACTGTACAAAACTACGCACTTCCATCTCAAACCTGACAGCGAGCAATTTGTGATCAGCGGTATGAACGGAATTTAAGCTGAACCTCAATGAAAACGAAATTCCTAAGCGATCATAGACAAGGCAGAAACTTGGCTGCCTATTGAAGTAAAAATACCTACTGGTGGTTAGTACTGCCATAATAGTTCAATAACTTGTTCACAATTGCAATATATCATATAAATAAAATCACGGAGACCGTCCGTAGTGAAGTGTCAATATTGGACGGATTCATACGAGTTTACTCGAAGAATATTGCAGAAGCAACCTCAGTGTTTAGTATGAAGGAAATAATATATTATGTTCAGTATAAACTCAGTAATATTTTGGATGATCCGGCGATGGAGACCGGGACCTTCTAATCAGTAGTGGCACTTACAACCTCTTGACCAACGAGGCAGTCAAATTATTTATATTTAATATGTGCATATAATATGCATACGGAATGAATGAAGGATATAATATGCAAAGTGGTTGGCAGTAGCCGGCTGCGAAGATGTGGAGAGCTGAAGATGGAGTTCAGTGGGGTGCTATTGGAGATGCCTGTGTCAATGTAGTACGGGAGTAAGCTGATGATGATGTTGAATACGTGAACATCAGCACATAAAAATTTTGTTATGAAATTATAGTGTTTCAACTATATTTTTAATATGAAATATTTAAAAAATAAAACAAAAAGATACTTTTAAGATGGATTTTTTTTCCTGATTTCATGAAGATGACAACAATAATTTCATAATGTAGAGTACGTACGTTGTAAAATTTTATTTCTCACTAATGTTAATATTTCTACAACATACCTAGTATCAACAAGAGTAACATATAAATATTAAAATTTACTTCGAGACAGCGATAGATGTTCTAAAATCTAATTTTGTGTATGTGACTGAGTAATCGCATGAATAAAGAAATTAATAATGACCACTTTTTATTAATCTTTTATGTAGCGGCTTAATGGAATTAGTAGTAAGTCAAATTTATTTCTAATTTACAGAATATCAACAATAACAGTAAGCAATATTAAAAAAATAATTGGAAACAAAACAAAAATCCCAGTAATTGTATACGGAGATCGTTCAAAACTAAGTATTTTTGTTGACTTTTTCCCAACATTTATTTGTTAATAACTTTATTCATAGTATTTTATTTGTACGTCCATTGATAGTAGAGTATTTGGCAGAGTTCATGATATTTTGAGTCACAATATCATTGTTCGGCAAGTGCTTAAAAATAATTTGAAAGTAAAGGCTTGTTTACATTTAACATTATCATGGAATTGGTTTTGAAAAAAAATTACATGCTAGTGAATCTATCCAATGAGGTGATCTATACATATATGTACATACACATACATATATAGTTGTCTATACATATTGTTCTGTTTTTTTTGTCTTTAGCTTAGATGAAAGGTGGAAATTCTAAAGCTATAATGACCCTTATATACGTACCGCAGAAAGCCGTCGTGCGGCATTTATGTTGCGGTATTTTCCTTGCGCTAAACTTAAATGCAGGGAGTAAAATATACGACGCAGTCGCTGGCACGTATAGAAGTTCGTACCTATATGTACATACTATATTTTCCGTTACGGGTTACTGGCGACGATTACTCCGTCGCTGGACCATGTGATAAGCTTATAATTCGTCTTATCTTATTATTAGCTCATCCCCTGATTATACGGCTATATAAATCCGTAAACATTTTCTTTTCGTCTGTTTGGCCATCTCTTTGTTATCTTATAATGTGTGCTCAGTTCTATGAATATGACATTTTCATACGTTTCTATTTAAAGTATAGGTAGGTAATTAATATTTATGCTGTTATAGAAATTTGTTTTATGACAAAGGAGGAAACAATAAGTGTTTGAACACATGGAGTCCGTAATATTTTCCGTGATATTGTTGTTTTGTTATGAAGAAACGACTGAATATGTTCTTATATTTCTAATTTATCTCTCATAGACCTTGAAAATCATTTGAAATACTTTCTGTACTTTCAAAACTTCAATAAGACTACTACAATAATTAAGTCAACACAGTACACAAATATAATCATGTTTCTGAACGTGTTAACTTCATATTACAACTATCCATAAATTTGATTAAACTCGTCGACGGCGAAGCATTAAACACACATTCAAGATGGCGCTCATCTTCGGCCAATAAATCCAGCATTAGGCTGGATTTAGTGTTAAGCTCGCACTGACCGCCATTGAGGCCGCACGTAGATACTTCATTAAAACGTTAAATAAGGGGTTTCGTAACGGCCAATATGTGTATATATTCGTATGTGCACATGAAAATACCTATATACCTAATTATCTAAGTTTTTATCCGTTGCGTCGTTCAAGATTTATATTCTAAAATAAAACAAGATAGGTATTTGGAAATTTTAAATAAAATTTTATAACTTAGCCGTTCCATAAATAACACTACATTTATTATCACTTATAGAGTACATTTTATTTATAAAATTAATTTAATAATGTTTGTTTGTCTGATCGGTATGTAAAACAAATTTAAATGCAATACTAATATCAAACAGCTACATATTTGGCGTTATGAAACGCGTGCTTAAATATTGCGCATATACCTACTTAGAAGTCTTATTAGGTATACATATGCTTTTGAGTAAACGCGCAGCAAACGAGCGTTATAAGTAATACTTACTCGTATTTTGCGTAGAAAGCGCGTTGTGCGGATGTTAGTTGTGACGAACGTTGAGTTAACCGCGCGCGCGGGCGGGATATCCTATTAACACGCGTCTAACGTAACGCCGAACGTTAAATATGTATTTGTTACTATAATCTTTTTATTGTATTATAGTCACATTTTAGTAGGCAAATATATGAATATGCAGATGTGTGATAACATTAGGGTCTTAAATAATTTAACGGTAAAAAATTACCAGATTCGTTTTATTTTTTAAATAGTTAACTTTTTTTTTTCAAATGTTGGCTGGGTGGGCGCTAGTGGCAAATACGTGAGCCTTTAGAGTGTCCGTTAAATGGGTTGCAGCTAACAAACTGCCAATACTTTTAATGCGTTCTGTAAAAATGTACCAGCAAGTGTGTTGCAATATTTATTTTACTCAACCTAACCGACCGCAGTTAAGCTGAGTTTCTAATAAGTTACACGAAGACAAAGGCTGTATTTACCAATGTTCTCATTTTAAAAGAAAGTAGCCTGAAGTGCTTTGAAATTTTAATTATGTATACACCTACGTGTATATATACCCTGTAGCTGTTGATTTACATTTTAAAGTATCAGACGGTCTATATCATGACATGTGATAATAGGTGACATAATGAGTGAGTTGTAGATTTAATTAAAAAAATTCATAATAAATGTAGACTAAACGTATTAAGTGCGATATAAAATATCGCTAGGAATAAAAAACCAAATGTGTACCTATTATGTTACATGTTATTTCGTATTTAGTTCCTTACTCATATTATCAATGTCTTATTGTGACAACGTGTAGGAATTCTGCTTTACATATGCCGGTTAATACTTTTTACAAATCTAAAATTATTAGCCTGAGCTTGATATTGCACACAGGGCATTCTTACATTATTCATCAACAGTCTATTCAGGTTATTCGGAGTATCAAAAGGTTAAAGCTATATTTCGAGCCAGCTCAGGCAATTACGGTAACCGAAAGATTATTTAAGGAACATCTATTTCAACAGAATATTTGTCTTCGTTCAAAGATTTATTGTATACGGCGGGCTGATGTGTTAGAACTATATTTTGGGGCCAGCTAACTTTAGGAAACAACTGTCTGACGCTTTTGGGTTTGTCTAGGAGTCTTGGCTATATTCAATAAACTAGCGATTGCACTAGTCACTAGTGTATTGGCCAGAATGTGATTTATAAAATATTGTTTATATTGTGATATATTAGCTGTATATATCAGTTTTATTGCGCTGGTATCTAAGTAAAAAAAACTGTTTTGAAGATCATGGCAGTACCTACTACATGATTTTTATTTTATATATTTATATTTAAAATATCATCATCATTACCAGCCTACTCCCGTCCACTGCTGGCCATAGGCCACACCAGTGGCACGCCACTGAGCTCGATCTTCAGCTCTTCGCATCCAACCACTGCCAGCCACTTTCAAATTTAAATTCAAATTCAATAGTTATTTATTCAAAATTGGTTCAATAGAACACTTTTTGCACGTCAAAATGAAACTACCTTTGCGTATATCGTCACTCCACCTAGCTGGAGGGCGTCCTATATTTAATATATAATTATGATTTGAAAACAGATTTGGCAAATTGATAAGCATACCGATATTCTATGAAGGATCCCGACTTTAACTACCGGCCATGAGACACTTGAGTAGTGAATATACTCGTATGTACGTAGATACGAGTATTTGTCCCGATGTGAAGAGTTGTGTACCTATTTGTTTTAATAGTGTTCATAGCATCCATTGTACACGGAAACAATATGGGCCCATGATTGTAAAGTAATTATTTATAAGAAGTAAAAAGTACACATTAATTTTATGAACAAACGCACATCCTAAGCGTTATTACATGGATATGGTTCTGAATCTTGTTAGAATTTTATATAGGTAGCCATTTGTAGATATAAAAATCACTTCACTGAACGTTTGTGTTAAATTCTAAAACTGAATCGGGAACATTTTGTAGTCTCAGTTGGAAATCACTGAAAATAACTTAGATGTAGAATACAAGTCACTCGGTGTTCGTCGGTTCTAACTATTTACGATTTGTTCCACTGACAGGCTCATCCACAATGTTATTTTAGTTTCCGCGAAATGGATTTTATGTATAAATATTTTCCAGTGATTGTTGTGCATTTATAACAGTTTTTGTATATACATATATACTTAATAGTTAGCGGCTCTGTGAGTTAACTTGCATGTTGTGAATATTTCGACTGATTAAGGTCATATTCGCACATGCATATTTTGCACAAACGAAGAGCTTTTGCAATACGATTTTTTTTTGGAATTTTGTATCTCATCCTATTTAATTTGATCGAGAGGTCATCATGCCTTTGTGCAGTGCATAGAGTTCTGAATTTTATACCTGTCTTGAGAAATAACTCAACGGCGAATTTGCTTATTCGTTTTGGTTGGACATGTACCTATATTTATTTATGTAAAAAGACGGTATCCGGCTTAGGGAACGTTAATATTGGATTTATTAAATATGATGATCAGGGGACCGCTGGGAAACAACTTGAAAATTTGTTGGCACACATTGGCATAAAATTATTTTCATTTCCGATAACACGCGTAAAGTTTAAGCTATTGTAATTAAATTTAACCTATTTCTGTACCTTAAGTTATTCTACTGTATTAATCTATCTCTTTACATTAATTTATATTTTGCGATAAATATTCGTATCATAACTTAATCACTAGTTTTGTCCAAGTTCATCCGGCGCCGGTCCATCCCGAAAAACGGAGCCGCTAAATATATAATCATATGTATAGATACTTACGAAACATTTAATGTTTTTCTTATCTATTAGATTATCATATACTTAAAAAAAAAGAAAAAACACACAGACTAAAAACAAATAAAATAGAGCATCATTTTTGTTATATGAAACTTAAAACGAATAAATGAAATTATATTTTGAATTACGTGTTAATATTAAATGATACACCAGAATAACAGCCTGTAAATAAGTGTTAAAAGATTTGTTTTTAATATTACATTTTAAGGTATGGATTATCAATTTTCAGACAAATTTATTTTTCAATTTAGTTTAGTTTTATATACATATAGATATATATTTAGAAGATGAAAAGTAATATTAATTCAATTACAAGAGCTTGTAATTGGAAAAATCTAAAACGTTTGTTACAAAATTCAGTTGCTCGTGTAGACAGAAAAATAATAAAATGTCGAAAAAAGAAGGAAACGCCTTAGTTCGGGAGAGGACCTACATATTAACACGTAAAGATGGACCCTTTTAGCCCAAAAAAAAATATTGCGCAAAAGGATGAGTGGAACATTTAGTATTGTTATCTACAATTTACATAGAAAAGCAGTGTAGAAATCTTTTTATATATAATATTCGTTACATTACTTTACATTGAATTAAATAAAACATTTTACAATTAAATGTTTCACGAGTGCCTACACGCCTGATAAATATATGTGTCGGCTTAATTTACGTATGTTTTCGGGATGGACCCAATAATTTCGGATGTATACGGACCTATGGGTCCCTGTTAATGAGCTCTCGCCGATTGCGGCGAGGTTTCGACGTAGGCTCACTCAGTATATACAAATCTAATCATAAATAAAACATTACAACTCTTCAACACAGCAGAGAGCCTTTCTGTTGTATTTGAGCGAGTGAAAATCTAAATAGTCACCGTACACACACACACACACACACGCAAACGAGTAGTGATTTTTACTGTGAATCGAACGCCCACAGCGTATTGAACGGTTGTTATTATTAGTTATGGTTCCTTTAAAGAAGATACACACTACATGTTCATCTTAAGATAGCTAGTACAACAGTCGTCGTAGTTTTTGGTCGTCAAGCACGCATGGCATAAATGGCTTGTGATTTCTATACATATTTTAATATATGTATAGCCGCCCGCTCCAACTGTTTAACTCATTAATAATTATGAGACATTTTGAATTTATTATTATTCTATTCATGAATAATGTACCGATAACCACACTAAGTAATAATATTCAGTAATTTTCATTATTCAATTATATTTCGGTTCGTTAAAAAAATATATTTAAAGCTACATCTAAGTAGTTGGTCAGATTGCTGTGATAAAATGATCTATTCTTTTGTGGACAGATCTCACATATTTTACAGATGGTTTTATTGCGTTCGTAAGCTCTTTAAAATGATTATTGTTCTCTGCAATGAATGAACTTCTTTATATTGTATCACTCACTCTGCATTAGGTGAAATGGTCATAGCATGTCACAAAAATCTTATATTCGAACCTTGTTGCTGTTATTTAAACATGTATCGGAACAAATCTTTACATAATTGCATTCTGCACGCTACAAACCTTAGTTTTAACTGGTAGTTATCAAAAATAATAATATTGAATATGAAATTGGCCTAATAATCATTTTAAGTGCCCACAGTTTGCCGTGAGCCCAACTATATTTAAGCCAATAATTTGTGGCTATCGACGCAAGTATCATAACGCAGCCTGGTCAAAAAGCATTTTCAGGCGGTCGAACTTTACCACATGGCGGCACTTAACTTCAGGCCAAGGATATTGCAAGTCGTGCAACATATGGAGTAAAAATTTGAATTCTGAGGTTTTCAAAGTTCGAGACTTGGAGTTACTCAACAATGAAAACGCTCCTTAGTGGTTCTCTAATACTAATAACACTATTATGAAATATAAATTATAAGTTCGACTATGTTGATAAGCGGATTTTATAGAAGAAGCCCAGTATTGTAAATTGATTTCTCAATCCCGGTAGATTTGGAGTTCACTTCCTGGCACACATTTCTAACTTTACAAAGTAACGTGCGTTTCGGTAAATAAGTAGTACTTGCTTTAAAGATGAGGGAAAACATTATAAGCCAACATCCAATGTTCTTTGTCTTTTGTTCTTAAAGACGCCTGAAGTGTGCCCACCTGTCGTTGGCCAACATTCTTAAGTATGGCCTACTCATTACGTGAGAACAATAATAAAAGGGTCGTTGATAATTGAAGTACGTGTATGAAAATGATGAATCACATTTTTACATCGAAGAATGATTCATGTTATGTGATTGCGTAGGCTTTGTAGCGCTGCGTATCGTGCTACGCAGCCTACTCTATTCTGATACTATGCTTTCAGCTCCACAATGGGTTGATTTTTTTAGATAAAAAACAAAGACGATTTTTAACAAAAGACGTGACCAAAAAAATTTAACATTACGCCTATAATCCCCGAAGGGGTAGGCAGAGGAGTTTAGTACACTCCCACGTATCACCAGTTACGTTTACGTCCCATGGAATAGGTGGTGAGCCCATTGCCATACCTACATGTTTTATATTCATAACTGAGAATAAATTCCAATTCATATTACGTTTTACTCTGAAATTATTATTATTCACAGATTGTTTTCGACATATTATTTGCCTAAGGGGACGTCGAATAGATCTGTTTTATCATTTTGTTATATTTACCTAAATTATTCTGTTGTTACTCATGATATATATTGTGAAGATTTTTCAGCTTATATACGAGTAGGTATATACGTACAGCTCATATATTTACCGTTCAACTTTTGGATACGGTTATTATCATAAGATGGAAAAGGTGATTCCATAACGAACCACGCTGCCCAAGTGCAAATTTTCTGCTATCGCACCATTTAAGGAAGGGCATAAAAAACATTTTAGTTCCTAGATTTCTTCGTAGTGCATTTTTCACGAATATCATATGTGCATTAATTTTAAACAGGCAAGAACATAACTTCTAAAGTCAGAGGTGCCAGCTAGGATTCACAGATATCTGGAACAAGAGTGCTGAATTCTGAACCCCTTGAATATAAATGCTCACAAACATTGCCGTATATTAATTTTATATTGATACAATGAATTACATTAGAGATAAAACAAATCAATACAGATTTATTTACGGGAAAAGAGTGGCAAACGAACACTTGTAAGTAATTGCTGCCACCCATGGATATTTGCAGTCAACATCGAACAGGATCCTAGTAATTGGACTGTCAGTTAGTATAGTCACGTTAATCACTTCGTCATGTTACTACATGAGTAAGTGACGGTTTCAATTGGTGACAGGGTAACAGGAATATGGACTGTTAGTAACATCAGCTTCGTTAGTAAGTTCACAGTAGAAATAGTTGTAGCAAGAGTACGGTCTCAGGCTGACCGTTACAACTTTTAATACTTATTCATTAAATTAAATATTATTAATAGTAAATTACCATAGTATTTTAACAAATTAATCGGAGAAATTGTAAATATTTGGTAGGCATATTTAGCTATAAATATCAACCTAAAAACAAGTTTTAAACATTTTTTTTTATAACTCTACGAGCTCAAAGCCGTAAAGTTTAAAAAAATTCACACATCTTTATAAATTCGGATAGTGACCACTGACATACACTTGAAATGTATAATAGATGGTCATGCAATTGTACATGTCTATCCTGAACTGCGGTTCAATTACTCTATTCACCGGTTTTTTCATACATTCATATCGGGTTTGGAAACTTCTGATTTTTTTTTATTTTCCCCGAATTCCTACTAACGTAACATTCAGCTAGCTTTGTGGGTCTGCGCGCCGCGTCAACCCACAATCCGTTAATTGCGGTTTCACATATCACCCAATACTCGTAAGTGATGTATAGGATTTATCAAATAACGAACACGTCCACGCCATCCAATCTGTAAATCCTTTTACACATTTTCGATACACCGGTTTCGACTTTGTACAGATATTTTTTGTGTATCAGAATAAATACAGGGAACATACTAATTTATATATAAATATATTGTAGGTTTTAACTTTGCTTTTGATTACTTCAAGCTGCTTTCGAGTTTGTAGTAATAAAGAAAAACGAATTTAGGAGTGAGGTATCCAAGGTTTAGAACCAGCTTCTAAGAGGTTTTGGTCTTGTATTAAAAGTTAAAGACATATTTTCTGTCTTTCCCCATTTGTCTTAAACAGAGACAGTAAAATATTCAGAAGCAAAATACTAACTATTTTACGAGTACACTCTAAAAATATTACTTTTAGCGAAATGTGTTAGTTGTCTGCAACTCAAATTGTAATATTCGTTATGTAAGTTTAATACGTTGAACAGAGGGTGATTTTAATAGGTGATTTTAGAATGGGACGACAAACACAAAAGTTTCTGTTTTTGGGCGTATACAAACTAAAATGTTGATGTTACCAATGGAATTATATTTATACCCGGTGAACCTAACTGCAACTTTTACTAGAACACAATAACCAATAGCTTGTAGGTCTGTTAAGCTAAAAAAGTACGCTTTACGAACTGACCACACCACAGGAAATACAACTTTCACAGATAATGGATCAGAAAAGTCATGTTTGTCACCAATATTTCAATGAACTTGTTTCCTTGTACTGTGACCACAGATTAAAAATTATTAGTTCACAATGCTAAATAAAACATCATTAGTTTCGATAATTGCATTAGTCGGAGATGTTTGCAAAGAATATTTCAAGATAACAAATAATTTTATTTTACATACATACATACATCTGTATCTATTATTTTACAATAATAAATCTCCGCTAAACCACTTAAAGCGCAATAGCGGATTCAGGTATTCGGCAATTGTCGAAGAGAAGCGTGCCCAGCTGTGGGATGTGGAAATTGTTGCAGGTCGAACTCGTCTATTGAAGCTCTCCCACAGTAAGGAATAACTATCATCTTTGTGGAAGATTGCTATAGTGCACCCTGTTGCCAATAAGGGTGACAGAAACAAGCCGTCCAATTACGAAATGGAGCGTATTATTAACTCCAACACATAAGTTTTAGAAGATCGGCAACTCATTAACGATCCCCAATATGGATGTTGGCAATATTGGCCTGCTGGCGACCTACTAGTACGCTTAGTTGGGTCCAAGCGATTGAGAGTAAAGTGTAGTCCTTGGCCGTTAGCTTAGATGCTGCAAAAGCCTTAGATCAGGTCTGGCACAGAACTTTTCTATTAAATTTACGAGTTTATGCGCTCCCTTGAGGTTTTGCGAGTAGATGGCTAGTTTCTGTCCGAACAAGGTACAATAAGATCGCTGTAGACGAATATTGTTCAAACACGCTTCCCATTAATGCTTGTGTACCGCAGGGCTCAGTGCTCTCAAAGACGTTATTCCTTCTACAAAATATTGACATATTGGGACATAGTGAGAACATGAGTTGCTATGCCGATGATAGCTGTCAATCGCAACTATTTCTGTGCACTTGCAAACTGTAATCAGCTTCCTTCGGTGTTGTGTTTAAGGTGCGCTGTTATATAGGGTTCGTCAAACATAGCGTTAAAAAGTCCCTACAAGATAAGCGCCGTATTAATATCTTTCATATCGCAAGACCAATAAGCGAATTGACTTTTGGGTTGAAACCAATAACTTGATTTTAAGCGGTTAACAATTAACAGTCAACGAATTGTTATTAAAACTGTAGATTCTATTTCAAAATTATTGTATTCAGAAACATCTTTAACACATCCCTGTTGACCTCTAGACCTCGTACCTGTCTCATACAAAGCTTTAGTGACTTCAGGCCATCGGTGGGGCACACCAACCTCGTTAAAACTTCACTCTCTATCCTGCTACTAAAGTGGCTACCGAACCATATAGAATATAATTATTACTAAATCTCACGTTAAACTATAAAGAAATAGTTGGTATTTTTTACAGTTATATCTATTTAAAATTCGTATTAATTACAATTTGTATACCTTATCAGGATATTGTAGCACAGGTGTTAATATTTTTACATATTCATAGTACATTTCATCTGAATTGTAATAAAAACGTTACGCCGTGTAAGTTTCTTTTCTGTGTACCACATATTTCACGTAACGCAATCTCTACGAGTAAATACAACAATGCAATTTGCTCTGAGAAAATTTTACTACAGTTTTCCTTGCAGTGGCCATATCCATACTATATTATGTTGTAACTGGGTGACTAATTACCTGGTCACAAGCAATCTTACTTTAAAACGTAACAACGTAACACCACGCCTGTAATCCTCCGAAGGGGTAGGCAGAGGAGTGTACTTACACTCCCACGTTTCACCAGTTACGTTTAAGTCCCATGGAATAGGTGGTGAGTCTATTGCTATGCACCGGGCACAATTCCAGACTCCAAGTCATTACTAGAAATTCTTAATTAGATTAATCCAATAGCCCCCGACCCGGGATTTGAACCCAGGACCTCCCGATAGGCATTCGGTAATCTTACTTTATATAAACTATAATAAATTTGAAATTTAAATTAACACGACTGAATGGTTTTAAGGAAGAAACTTTTATTGCGAAATACATATACGAGTATGTAGGATACTATTGGGCCCTCGTTCGGTTTTGTCCAAATGCGTTCAAAAAATGTACATCATTTTCAAACTTTCTATGAAAAAAAAATCGACGCATTTAAGCTTTCTTCGAATAAATTTTTTTAAGGTTATTATAAAAGACTTTTCACATGATTTTTTAAGCAATCGGCTCATACTTGTAAGAGAAAGTATGAACAGGAAGCAGCATTTTTAATGAACGTACTGTAATTATTTATGAAAACACTAAAACCACTTAATTTCCTGAACTTCATAGTACTCACGTAATTTCCTGGGTATCAGAATACTCAGGAAATTATTTGGAACCTTCATATAGCTTAGAATTTTTTTACTAGCTCTGAAAATAAACATTTCTTTTTCTTAAATATGGGTTTTCATATGGGTCTTAAATATGGGTTTTAAAGTTTTGGTACCTCTACTCTCTTATTAATTTTAAAATATTATAAATCGACATTTTTTTAAATTTTTTACCGAAATCTGTTGCATATCTGTATATTGTTTTTTTTTTTTGAATTATTTATTTTAAGAAAAATTTTTAAGCCTTAAGAAGAAATCGTTGTGTCGCGATATAAATTGAAATCATCATATTAATAAAATTTTTTTGATTTGTTACAGGACCCAGGACTTAAATCCTAAAGAATACGATTTTATAATAAATAAGTATGTAAATTATAATACAACGGTTGGATCAATAACAAGCACAGACTATCGCGTCTGTCATTGATCCATTGTCATTCATATAACACTGTTTAATATTATCAATAGAGGTACATGTAAAAAAGTAGCTCAACTGCAAATTTTGAAAAACGACTTGTATCAAACGACGATTTTGGAAATCTCCATATTTTTTAAGGAAAACTTTAGTTTACATTGTGTTTGATTTTATAATTAGCCTCGCTGAAAACAAGCCTTATTTTACCAACAAAGCATGTGGCACTTTTGACATTTATGATGTCAAGTCATGCCGTCTACATGATTTCCGAACGTATCGAATAGTCCTGTAGTAATGACGTACTCGTAGCAGCCGTTGCAACTATTAAAAAAAATCATAGAACATAACTACTGTAACACTTAATAACAACTGAATATTTACTAACAAAAACGTAATAACTTTACTACTATCAGTGACGAGATGTTACCTAATAAATGTTTAGTGCCGTTTAGAACTTATATAACGGCTTTGTAGCATCGTATGTATTATTGAAATGTAAGTAGTATAAGTGCAGCTTAAAAAACGTAATAACCAAGGTTTCCCCACAGTACGGTTTGCAAGCGTAACATATTTGTTAACAACTCAAAGAGTATTGCGTTTAAGTATTAGTTCTATTGTGTACAGTACTTGCTCTTCTTTGTAGAGTCCTCGTCCTTTCTTATAGAGCACTTGCCCTTCATTAATATTTGCCCATATCGCTGTTCAGAATGTAGTATTTACGAAGTAACAAACAGAATAAAGATGTTGGCTCGCTATATTTAATATTTGCAATGGTATTGATATAGAATAAAAAAAAAGTAAATATGTGGAGAAATATAAGTAGAAACCACACCTTGGTGAATTGTGGACGGTATGAACGGTAGCATAGGACGCCCTCGATCTAGATGAAATGACAACATAACCAAAGTGGCTTGCAGTAATTGGATACGAAGAGGTAATAATCGAGCTCAGTGACCTGCTTTTGGAGAGACCTATGTCCAGCAGTGGACGACGACGGGCTGAAGATGATGATAATAATAATGGAATACGAGGAAAATATTATTTATAAATATAGGTTTTCCGTTTATCGGTAAAAATGTTATACAAATAGGCTTGTTACAAATGCAAAACATTATATATTTGACATTAGTTTGATTCTGGTGAAGTTTGGATCACGCACTTCATTGACCACTCTGAAAAAGCTTCTCTAAAGCTGCGCTTGCACATAGACGCGCGCGCTTCCCCAGCCCCCGCTTCGATTATGACGTCGGTCCCTAAAGTCATCATATGAATAAAGGGTATTTTATACTAGTGTGGGACGGTTCGGGG
>DWME01004340.1:0-16529 GCA_018244795.1 Parelbella ahira ahira
TTGACATTAGAACATAGACAACGCTCGAACTGATTTTTTTGTGATTGACGATCGAATTTCGATCGCTACTGGGCCACCAGTATTTATTAAAACACAAATTTTATTTTATAGTCCACAAATACTATACAACAAATAAATCATATATATTATTATACTGCAACTAGCCTCGAGAAGCCTACACTGAATTCGGAACACTTCTTTTGTAACTATTTAACTTCTTTCTTCTTTCTATCATACCTGTGAAGCAAACTGGCAAGCATCTCGACTTTCTCCAGGCTGTTGTATTTGGCGGTTTCAGCCACTTCGCACAGGTAGCGCACCCACACCGCGTGCGGCGCCACAAACGGCGGCCGCGGCTCCAGTTTAGCACCTAACAACATTTTTATATACATATCTACAATTTGACTGTATGGAATATTTATATCTTTATTTATCATTTATTGTTGGTAACAAAGGGCGGACTTAATGCTAGGTAACATTTTCTACCAGTCAATCCAATGATATCGAGATAATATGTCTATACCAAAATGTTCAACTAGTTTTGATTAGTCACAATTAAATGATGGACATTAAAATGGGGGAAAGTAGAAGTGATTATTTCAAAACATACTTGTAAATCGAATTAATTCGGTTACCTTTTTACTGTTATTTAATAAAACTAGTTTGGATACTCGTTTATAGCTCCATGATATGTACCTTCGTGTGCAGCCAACGGACTAATCTCATCGACTTGTTTTGAGAATAATCCCATTTTCCTGTCAACGGTGCACTGCCACGCTGCAAACACCTCTTGCAACAAGCGCAGCTCCAAGTCCGGCCGAGCCGTGGTCAGCCACTGCCAACATTCCACCGCAGTCGTCACTGCGTCCTCCGTGAATATATCCACTTGAGACCAAGCTGTGAGCAAATGACAGTCAACATTACAGACCGGTACTTCGACCTTTGCTTACGTCAGCAAAGGTGGAAGCAGGGATCAATCTATATAAGAAATCTGTATACCTTTAGCGATAGATCAATGGTGAAGTAAACTGATAATTTCACAACAAACCATTAAGATGCCGATATGACCGCTAAGATGGTTTGCGCAAAGTAAACGGTGAGCAACTCGCCTATGCTGTGCAGCAAGGCGCGGGCGGCGGGCGCGTTGGTGGGCGCGGCGGCGGAGACGGTGCGCGCGTGCACGAGCAGCGCCGTGGCGCGCCACAGCGCCGCGCGGTGCGCCGGCTCGCTGTGCGCCGAGCACGCCTCGCGCAGCGCGCCCACCAGCCGCGCGCCCACGCGCCACAGCGCCGCCTCGCCGCCGCCCTCCGCGTGCACCGACCCCGCCACCTGCCGCACGACCGCCGCTCGCGATACACCTCACAGCTCACACACTCTCTACAATTAACTACATTAAATACCATATTTATTTTACTCTCTAACATATTTGAGAAAAATATATCGAAACATAACTGTTTAACTATCTCAGAAAGCGGCTGTATAGTTTTAGGGATTACCACCATCTCCCGTTTGATGGAATATATTGCTGAGTTACGCATATCGCTCGAGCTCCAACCGTTTTACCACTAATATCCGATACTACTAATGTTACCTTGTTTTACCTTATCTTTAAACAACCTTAAATATCTTTAAACAAACACCTCGTTCACTCACCTCGCCCGCATACCGACTGCGTTGCGACACGACAGCTAGCAGCGCAGCGGAATCCTGAGTCACACACGGTGGCCGTTTGTCCAAGGCTGAGCGTGGCAAGGGCGCCGACATTCGGTTCAGACCCGCAGCACCTAGCAACGCCCCAGTTGCCAAAGCTAGACCGCAATGGTGCCAGAGTGTTGAATTTGGAACCTAGAATTTCGGAAGAATATACTTTTTAATTCCGTTTAAAACAATATCAATTTAGTTATGAATAATTTATCGTAAGTGTAAATTTTGGTTTTAGGTCTGATATTTTAATAACCTGATGCTTGTGGCGCCATCTCTAATTATATCTAAATAGTACGTAACGAAAAACGAGTAAAAAAACTTTATGTATAACTTCGCCGAGAAGCCAAATTTATTAAGATCTTCCAGAAATTTTACAGGCCATAACATATCACTATATAATAAACATAGGCATAAAGATATAAATAAAAAAACATATACCTGATTTAAATATTCCTGCAAGTGTGATCTGGTGGACTGCGGAGCCCATTTCATTGCTTCTTGGACAATACCGTGACAACGGTCTGCGAAGTCTTTCACTATACTCTGAAAAGTTTATGTAACATTTAAACATCTCATTTCACTAACAGACAAAGGTCTTGTACAATAATGGTTTAAAGCCATGTACTTTTTTTCCTTCAAAAATATCAATTACCTCTCTCCCCTCTAAAGTGTCCTGCAACTGCATAGTAAAATCAGTTCCCGGCACTTTAAGTAGAGGCGTTTCTTGGTTTGCATCCAATTCCAGACTGAAACTTAACACTTGAAGTATGTCTAGCATCGACCAAAGAACCTGAAAGATATAAATCAACATTTACATAATAATAACACTTAATATAAAAAACAACTTAGCTGGATATAAAGTCCCATACTATAAATATTTATTTCAAGTATTACCAGTGCAAATAAAAAGATAATTGAATGGTAGGTAAGTATTTTCCCTTTGTCTGTATATAAATACCGGCAAACTCGTTTGATTCATAAATGCGTTCACTCATTAATCGAGTAATCATCATTCAATTGATTTAAACATTCACCCGACAATTCCACAGAAGATGCGGGAACCTGTCAACCAGCCCGGCCAGCCACTTGTCAGCGACCCGCCGGATCTGCTTATGGATGTGGTTGAAATTGACAAGTAAGAACTGTGCGTGCCCCTCCAGCTCGCGCTCCCGGGATTCGTCTTTCACCTTATCCGACATCACGTCCAGAAACTTCTGGAAGACTTTGTCACCGACGCTTTAAAACATAAGGAAAAAGGTTAAGTGAGAATTCAGTAGCACAAACTAGAAGCATCCAATACAATATATACTAAAGGGGGTGAAATTATAGTAATTCGTGTTAGTTAATTTTAAGTAGAACTTGTCGTAGCGATTATGTGATGTGTTTCATATCAAAAAGATATTCTACTATTCTATACATAAAAATTTCGGAAACTAACTCTGACATTATTAAATATGTTATCATGAAAAACTTTCTTACAAAAATGACCGTTGTTAACTAACCTGGCAACACACTGCCACATACCGCTCTTGTCTTTTTGCAAAGCTGTGTCACTTAAGTATTCTATGATTGGTTGTAAGCTTGGCTCTGGTGAATTGCTTACTCTGTAAAGAAAGTAATACGTGGAAAGCAAATATAAATAATGCGTTACAAGAGTACGCTAGTGTTGCCAACAGAAAATACGAAATTGTCCCATACAAAATAAATATTATTACAAATCCTAGTATATTATTACAAATCCTATAGTAACAACAATTATTATTAATTTAACAGTAAATTATCCTATACTAAAGTACTGTCTTGTAGTACTAACACTCGTTAAAAGAGATTGCTTACAATAAGTAGTACCTAATGGTTGCGTTAAAAGAAAAGTACATATAAATAATATACTGTGAATACAATTAGACATTGTAACAAACAACAATTGGACACACGCTTTAGTTGTATGTAGGTTTTACTTTATTTCATGACACGACAAAAAGCTTAGTAGGTACTTTAAATGTACAAAATGCGTACCTCAACGTCTCCAGCCAATACACGCTCAGCAAGTACATGCACGGCGCGAACGTCAACTTATTCACAATAACAGTCACATCCGGCTGGTGGTCGAGCAAGTTCAAAATCTGAGTCTTCAACTCCTGAAGCTCATTGATTGACACAGAATCGTTCCTCACTGCCGACGTGTACTGTAACTCTCTCATCTCCGAACGCAAAGACGTCTGCGAGACAAGGTAAGGCGATTTGACGGCTATCTCTTTCACACCCGCGTACCACTCTTGCGGCCATAGACCTGTTAAATTTTGTAGATGGATATTGTCTATTGAATGTTAATTTTCGTGTGGTTAGTGGGAATATAAAACTGTGTGAGTTTTTGAACTCTTGAGTAAAGAATGTTTTAGTTGAATGAGAATCGTGTTATCTTCAAAGGGTACTCCTATACCAGTCTGAATATAATGACCAATGAAGAATATAAAGTGATTAGTCACGAATCCTTTGAACGGTCTAAATGTAAAATTGTCATGTGCTAGATATGATAGATTCGCGTATTCGTAAACATTTTGGTGAAATCCAGGCGTTATATGTATGTATATTCTATGAACAGTAGATTAGTCTGACTACTCGAGAAAGCTATGGTCGTAGTGTTAGCATTCGTACAAAGAAAAAATTCTCAAGTACACAAAAAAAAATAGAAAACGGACATCACTCAGTAATAGCTCAAACAAACAGAAATACGATGTACAATATATGGCACTGTCCTACAAATAAAATATTAACTCTAACAGCGCAGTCTAAAAACCTTACGATGTACGCGTTTGAAAAAACATCCGAATGAGACGCACTACAGATGATCATCGCCGCCTCCTTAACGATTCCCAATCATCTTGCCTTAATAAACATTTAAATGTGGATTTAAAAGTGGCTTAGTGCATATCGTATCATTTTATCTAAGTTTAGTTCTGTAACATCGTGTGAAAAGTGGAAATCGTAATAAGGTATACAAAACCTATCTATCCCATTACTCATGATTTATTACATCGTAAAAGAAAAACAATAATACCTGTGAAATATTAAAAAATCTAAAATTAAAATGTATCGAACAGGAAGGCCATTTGGAAATTGATCAATTTACTGACGTGGACTCGTTGTGCCCGAGCAAAGAAATAAACTCGGGTAAAGATTTTCATTGTTACGGGATCAATAAATAAAAATCAATCCACATTTAAACGGTTCACTGTAAAGCGCAATGATTTTGAATTTATATAGAGACAGTAATGAAGCAATGAGACAACAATATGTGCAAGTATTTGTCGACAACAGCGAAGTGTCGAACGCTCTATGACAATTAGAAATTGATGTGGTGCTATATGATTTTATGGCGTTGAGTCTACGGTCACGTGTCGATACACCTGAATCTAATTTATAAACCAATGTACATGATTATGTTAGGCATAATAATAATAAAGATATGATGTTCTAAATGTAAATTGTAATTAACAGTCAAGAATAAAATCTGTTGCACACGAACACGCGAAACGAAACGCACTCGTGCATACAACATGTAAACCTTCGTCATATTATTAAAACGTAATAGATCTTCATAAACTATTACACTCTATTTTAAAAATGGTATAGATTAAATTAGTCACTTTTTTCAATTACTTGTTCAAATAATATGTTTAATCGAGGATTACGTGTCAATTCATTGACACTACAAATTGTCATTCATGTTTTATTTTCGATTTATTTTTCAATATAATGCCATTGCAATAAGCTTTTCAATTTATTGTAGGATTTCGTGAAATTTATCTATTTGTTATTTTTATAATAATCCATTGCAAGCCCAACATCCCGCCTGCCAACTTGAAAGAGATTGGCAGAGGAATGTAGTACCTACACCCCTACCTTTCACCACAAATCGCTTTAGCACAAATCCTGACTGCGAGGCACGACTAGAAATTTCTACTAAAAAATCTAAGTTAGAAATTCTTAATAGTTCCCGACCCGAGAATCTTAGCCACGTCCTCTTTATCAGCAGTCGGTTGCATTTATTACACCGACGAGACATATCTTGCTGTATTAGGTATTAAGCTGGTGTGCGCTAAATGAATGAAATAAACATATAGATATATAAAACCATAGCCTTCTTGGTTATACCTTTTTTCAACTCTGTTCCTAAAACCATACACGTAAAATTTTACTTTTTGACAAATTTACAGCTTAATAAGTAAACGTGAGAAATTCAACGTTTAGGAAACGAACGTAACATTTCAAATGTCATAACTATCAGCTACGATATTTTATAACTTTCACATTGTATAACCATTATACCCATACGCAAAACAAGACAAGTGGTAAAATCACAAAAGCGATGTACCCGTAAATAATCGATTTAAATTAAAGCTTATAACATATACAGTATATATTGTAAGGCACATTGGCTTTCTATACAATCTATGAACAATTTTTAAATAGAAAAATTTTATAGCACCATATCAATTCGTTCGAAAAATAGCACATCGTATTCAACTTACATCGATATCGTGTTCATATCGATTAAAAATAACGATCAGTTAGCGGAATCAGAATCACTCTACACATTCAATATTTACAAGTTTCTATACAACAATTTATATTGCTATGGCAGCCGACCGTAAAATACATCAATAAATTACTCTCCTCTCTCCCTCTCTCTCTCTCTGTGTCTAATCCCAAATTAGGTGGACTCACTGTTGTGGGAACCAGACGGCTATTCAACTACATACATAGGTACATATGGAATGGTGTATGATATGGATATTATTTTACACCAAGACACGTAACATAATACTTCTGTTCATTAGGTTAACATTGGTCCCGGGTCAAAATTGTGACTACCATCAGTTGTCAGCTTCAGAAACCACTGGTGGAATGGTCTAGTAGGTATAATACATATGAATCAAGTAGGGAACACACTATGTTAACATTGAATAGAAATGTCTATTACGTTCATACGTGTGTCCCTACCGAGTTTCTCTAATGTGAAAAGTGTACAAAAAATCTTAGAGCACGCAAAATTTTAGAATACGTTCCTATTTTAATGCATTGACACTCGAATGAAATCAGTAAAAAATATTTTTTTTATAGACATATAATTGTAACTAAGTATAAAGTATTTTACCGCCGGCCACCACGTTCGTAACTCCGAGCAGAACCAGTGTAATTAGTACTTAAACAAAACTCAAAACGACATATACTACGGAACTCTAAAAGCGAATTTACTCACGCTTTCGCAACGCTACAGGCGTGGCCATAGAAGAGGAAACAAGAAGATGTTTAAATAGGTCTATACAAACACAGGTCGATTATCTGTATGCATGAGTTTTTAATTGAATCTTACTGGTAGAAAATTTATATTGTACCAAACGAATAGGTAATAATAATCGATTCACTTATTGAAGTTAATTCACAGCTGATATATAAATGTATATTTAGATTTATCGATTTTAAACAATATATCTTTTGAATCTCACTGCACAATAAAATCATAACGAATCGTTGAATTCACTAGATCACCAAAATTAGTAACTTAAATCAATAACTTAATCGAATTAAAAACTCGATTATGCATACATTCGAATAAAATAAGATAGAAGTGCTATATCAAATTGAAAAAGAAAATAAATTTAGAGTTTGGTATTAGATAAAAATTAAGTTAAGGTACTTTGACATATACCACAAGTGTTACATAAGAAAGGAGGCAATGATCTTCACCTGATTCGGCGGCAGTGAAGCCCATCACGACGCAATAGAGCCAGAAATCCTTGAACAATTTGTGCAATCTTGGCTTTGGATTTTTTATTGGTGGCAACCTTTTGACAAGAACCTGAAAAAAGATAGCTTTCGAACTAATTCCCACAATACAACTGTTCCTCATGAGTAAAAAGAGAAAACTTTAATCAAAACGTAACGTAACACCACACCTGTAATCCCCGAAGGGGTAGGCAGAGGAGTGTAGTGCACCCCCACGTGTCATCAGTTACGTTTAAATCCCATGGAATAGTTGGTGAACCTATTGCCATACACCGGCAAAATTCCAGACTCTGAGTCACTAGTAAAAATTCTAAATTAGAAAAATTTAATAGCACTCGACCCGGGATTTGACCCCAGGACCGCCAGAACGGCAATCGCGCTTGCATCCACTCGACCAACGAAGCTGTCTACTTTAATCACTTTATTTATCACACTACTTGGAAGCCGATATTGCATACATTCGAATTTATCTTGAGGCACACTACCATATATGTATATATACATATATACTTACATACATATGTACATGTCATCAACGTCTTTTTCCATAAGGGTACGAAAAAACTAATTAGAAAAAACTATCACTTCCTTTGGTCCACGAAATCTTTTTATCCCATTTTACACTAATTAAAAAATAACACGTTATGGATAATGCGTTAAAAATACTTATTGTGATTTAATAGTAAAAAGAAATAAATATAAATATTCAGTGCGATAATAATGTATAAGCGCTGCTGAACTGTTCTTATGGGTCCTTTGTAATTAAATGTGAATAACAAGATTGCGTCAAGGTGTGTGGTACGAGCGCCCTCACCGCGATGACGGGGATGAGCACGCCGAGGTTGCCCGCGCTGCCCGACGCCTTGAGCACGGGCGCGGGCGAGCGGTCGGTGGCGCGCTCGCCGCCCAGCCCCAGCTGCACGAACAGCTCCAGCAGCCGCGTCAGCAGCTCCAGCCGCGCGCCCGTGCCGCGCACGTTCGCCGCTATGTTCGCCAGCGCGTTCAGCACCGCGCCCGACACGTGCCTGCACATGACAATTGTTAACATTTGTTAAAGACGTTCAGGTAAGATTTGATAAAAATACAAACCGATAGTTAAAATATACAATTGTATCTTTATTATTAAAGTTTCAGTGAAATGAAAATAATTTTATGTATAATTAACCACTGTAGTCAATGTATAAATACATAATAATAATATGATACACATACATATGTATATGCATCCATTTAAAGAATATCAAAATAACACTGATGATATTATCATTATAACATTTTCATCAGCTTCATGAGAACATACTAGCATCGAACCGAACAAGAGTTGAATCATTTGCATGATTTTAGTATGACCAGAATACACAAAAAACCTACTAACCTATACTGCTTCCTATCATCGGTATGATGGTATACTGCGGAGGCGGCCTCCACGGTGATGACGGTGAACATGCGCATGATCTCGTCATGAGCGGGGCCCTCGGGGCTGGCGAGCGCCATGCAGCCCAGCTGGTCCACTATAAGAGTATCCAAGGAAGATGGAGTTCGGCATAACCTGCCAAACGAAAATTCAACTTATATCAAACGTATCGGTAAATACGTACATACAGTTTAATTTATACGTAGGTATAAGTATAAATGTATGCTGTAAAACACAAACCTAAGAATGCGACAAAATGGTGATTTTTATCAAAGGGAAAATTTTATAAGACGAGAATGTACAAAATATTTTACTAACCTCTGCTGGAAGAATTGCAGGATTGTGTCCGTTGTTTTTGGTGTGTCTTTGAGTGCTACTGCCACGTGTCCTAACATTATCACTATATTCGTACTTATAAGTGACGATTCACTGGAAATGAAGTAGAAAAATATACTTATATACTTTCTCGTTGAATGAAATACTAAATTACACGCTCTGAATATAGCAAGTCATAACCACTTACAGAATTTTGTATTAAATACTTCTCGAAGTTTCTCGAAGGGAAACAAGTTTACGGGCATCCCAACTTTTATTATATAAATATTAAAGACAGAAAACAGTCTCACCTATCGCTAGTTTCGGCAGTGAACAGTCTGTTGCTGACGGAGCCAACTAGCGCTGGCACACAGAACGGGTCTACTGTGAGCGCCGCTTCTAACGCCACGCACAGATTCTCTATGGCCGCGTCTCGAAGCTTTTCGAAGGGAGTCGACTTAACGGGAACCCCTGTCTCTGTCAGACCTTGGAGCTCTTTACCTTGCACTGTAGACGAATACGATAGCAACGACACGGTAATAAATAAAATGTTTAACGGTTCTTAAAAAAGTGTCTGTTATATATTTTGAGCGAGCAACCATATGTTAAATTGGGAAAGATATGGCAAAGAAAAGAATATAACTTGATCTTACAAAAATAAGTACATTATATTTTGAATCATTAACAATGTATCATTATTTTAGGAAGTTAGCATAGAACCTGGGGTTTCAGTAGTCATAGAATTAATTTATAATTATGTACTGTATTATTCTGTATTAATCTGCATATATCATTCCGACTGGCACTGTCTCTCTGTATTGTTTTTCACTTGAATTAAGCCTAGTTTTATGCTTTTATTAATAAATAAGTTTTTATAGACATAATCATTGTTAAACTCACATGTAACTTTCATATGCTCCTTACCGGTCTTCTCCAGTTCTAACTTGTGAAGTTTGAATAGTATAGGCGAGGGAGTGACTAGAAAATCTCTTAAACAATATATAGATGTATTCGCTATGGTCGGGAACTTCGTTGCTAGTTTGCCTAGACCCTGGAAAAATATTAATTAGAAAATTTTGAATAGAGGCTTTAATAGAGCTATCATGGTTGTATATAACAGACACTTTGTTCATTTAGATTAGTAACAATTTATTAGGTTTGTATCACAGTGTAATATTAAGGAAAAAAATCTAGCCCTTCTTACTATATCGAATCAATAACCAAATAAATATATAGCTTATTTACGAGAAGATTGTAATATGTCAAAGAACATTACCTTTTAGAAAACAGTTCGGAAAGTTTTAAATCATAATTCTTCTACGTCTATTATAACCGGGAGGTTCTGGGTTCAAGTCTCAGGTCGGGTACTATTTTTTTTATTTAGAATTTCTAGTAGCGACTCGGGAGTTTGGATCTGTGCTCAGTGTATGGTAATGGGCTCACCACCTATTTCATGAGACGTAAACGTAACTGGTGAAACGTGGAAGTGTACTACACTCCTCTGCCTATCTCTTCTGGGATTACAGGCGTGAAATTACGTTGTTACATTAAATATATATTTCTTACAAACTTACCTCAAGACATACCATCAGTAAGGGCATATGTGCAAGAATCAACTTGTGGTTGTGGTTAGAATTAATTTTCTCTGTCAACCGTCCACACAGCGAATCAGCGCCTACAATTGAAAATAAACATTTAGTCAAATATTTAACATTTAATACACAATTAAAGAACAAATTTTCAAACACCTTGCATTTGCAGTATGATAAATCATAACATCAACATTGTTGAATCAACAAAGTGTGCAAATCTCCTGATAGCAAATAAATGTTCATATATTTCTAGACTAAAACTGAAAATTTCGCCGAAAACACTACGGTACTTTGGAAAACTCATTAATAAATAGAAATACTGATTGCACTTTGATGGTTGAATATAAGACTTATTTATGTGCCTAAATACAGAACATACTAGAAGATTAATAAGCTATATCAGCAATATCACGAGAAATGCATTGTACTTCTTGTGAGGAGGGATAAATTCAATAATCTATTGAAATTCAATTTTTAATTAGTGTGTTATATAAGCATATGTCTTTAAGAAAATCTCTAAAAACGAAATCAGAAATTAGTTAGCCTACATATGTTAGTACAGTAGAAAGGTAACAGACAATTATATTATAGGACAAGATTGTCATATGACATACATATGTATATGCAAATTTATTTATCTTGTGTCTACAAGCTTTAAAAACCTTGCATGGAAATTATCAAAAAATATTAGTCAAGGCATACAAATCAAACTCAAACCTACAAAGAGAGATACCTATTAAAATTGTTAGAGCGTTTATAAGAGCCGGCACATCATAGTCTGCACATACTGGAATAAATATGTATAAATATAAATGTATAGATAAAATATATCTAAACATAAATCCATAATAATTTTTAGATACATATTTTAAAATCTTATATTAGTTTATAAATAATCATCATAGAACTGGACAAGAAATGGCATCGTATCTGCAGAAAACTTGCATTAAATCATATATTGTATGCAATATTGAAATGGAAGTTTTACATAGACATATATAAACAATATAAAATAATTAACAAAAAATAAGAACATCACTTCTAGTTTTTGAGGAATGTTCACTAAACTCCTTTTATTATACCCAATTAACAATAATTGAACCCCATAAAATGTTAAAACACAATAGTGTGAAGGTACCTTAAAGCCCATGAACCTTTACAAGAAGTCTGTCTAAGTGAAAGTGCTGTGCAATAATTACTAGGTGTAATGTAGATTTATTCCAACACCACCCTGTATACACAACGTCAATATTTATTTAAATCATACAAATAATTAATATTCACCTGTCTCATCACCGATAGCCCAGACCAACAAGTCGACACAAGCAGAATTTGCCATCACATTTACTTTGAATTTGTTCACCGTAGCAAAATTGCTCTCTCTGTCCTCTTTTTCTGAAGCGTCGTGATGACGACTCTGAAGCTCAGTCTGACCACTCAAGAATAAGCATTTCACAAATTCCTGTAATATTAAAAAATTATAATAGGTAATTTTTTTCTATGTAAGTGAAAAACAATTAAAAATATTATTTTATTATTAAGAAGACTCCTAATTTGAGGTAAGTGTTTTTACAAACTTATTTATTCAATAAACATGGTAATAACAGTCACAGGTTTTTTATCCCCAATTATTTTTTTGATGAATATAAGCTTACTTGGACATCCTTAGTGAAGGGCCCCGGCAAATCCTTTTGATGTTGAAGTATTTCTCGGAGCAATGTCACCATCACTAAGTTCAATGTTTCCGAAAAGGATTTATAAGGAAATACCTAAAAATTTACGACAGTGTAATTTATCAATTAATATTAATAAAAAAACCTCTTAATATATCAAAATGTATGATACAACCTAAAGTAAATTTTTATGAACTATCAATAACAGATATCAGTTAGTACTATCTTCATCGCTATGACTACTTGAGGTCTGGATTCACCACATAACTATTGCACAACATGTAAGGCAATTTTCCAATACAGATTTAGAAAGAAAGCTTGCAAGAGCTTGGTCCCAGCTATCTGCTACTAGTTATTATTGACAATTGGAGATTATTTTTAAAAAGCTATAAAAAGAACTTACTTGAATCTGTCCAGAAGCATAAATATCTTCTGCTTCTTCATCTAAGAACGATAGTAAATCTTTAGTGAGAAGTTTCTTGGCTAGCGACAGTATTGACTGCAAATATGTCACATAAAATTGCACATTGATCCTTTTTTCTGGAGACTCTGAGAACCTCATATATGGGAACTGGTTGAAGCTAGACCCAAATTTGTGGAAGAAGTATGTTGTTGGATCATATGGTACAGAGCTGTAGCTATGAAAAGAACCTCGTTTAAGTGTCCCCCCAGTACTATCAATTGTATCATTTCCATTTTCAACAACATGTTCATTATGAGGGTTTAGATTTCCCGACAATGATCTAGGAATGATTGGTCTGAACTGGTTGAACTTTCGCTTCTTATCCAGTGTTGAATATTCAAAATTGGGCTCGGGTTCCTTTGTCTTAACTGGACTTGGAGGTTGTGGGAACAGCCGGCAAAGTAAAGGAGGCTCGATAGTTGCATATCTTCCCATAGAGCGAGCCAGTCCTATAAGAATTGGTATGGTGCTTTTGCACAATTGTAGTTTTGATACAGCAGAAGTGTAATCTTTGCTCTCATGACAATTGATGATGGTCTTTGTGAGATTGGACATAAGTTCAATTTGGGCTGTGATGATCTCCTCACGAAGGCCTTGTTGCTTTGAAGCCACATCAGATAGCATAGTGTTGAGACAGAAGCTAAACTTCTCTGACATGGGAATACCTGTAAATATTGAAATGAAATTGAATTAGTCTCAAGTAATATAACACCTGTATTTTCCAGAACTGGCAGGCAGATAAGTGTAGTATGATCATGTTATGTTATATGTTCCACCAAGGAATAGTGAGCGAGTAAATGACTAAGATGCACCTCTTAACAATTTCAAGAATAGAATCCAATAACACCTACCCTGGAGATTGAATCTAGGACCTCTCGCTAAGCAGTGGTGCTTGCAATCACTGGACCAAAGAGGTATTCTTAAATTAATTAGTGTTAATATTTGATTGAAGATTACCTATAATTAGGCAGAAAATAACAAACAAATAGTAAAACTCACGGTCACCATTATTACACCTAAATAAAGGCTCTTCAAACTGTGCATTAGTCAAAGACTTCAGCACCTTCAGGAAATATGGCAGCAACTTATCCTGATGCTGCAGGCCACTCTGCAAGAAGTATAGCCCGAGAGCTATACTCGCTTCTTGGCTCCGTGGAGTTACTACTAAGCAGGAGCTTGCTTGTGGACACAGCATGAAGAGGGTGTTTACCTGCAGAAGTGGAATACCATATATGCATAAGGTTGCATGCCATTTATTATTAAAGTATGGATAGAAAAATATTATATAGTAATACAAGGTAAAGATACCATTTTTTTGGTCAAATCAAAGTTTTGAAATTTAATATACAAAAATAATGAAGGATTCAGTAAATGAAACTCAAATAATTCAAGTTTTCTATAAAGTAACACTAAAAAGGGTTGAAGGTATCTTGTACATATTTTACACAGTGCAATACAAATGGATCACTTGTAATTATTCCAAATATTGAATACTTCATTTTATCAATGCAATTGAATCATAGGTGGAAATAGCTTCTTAGTCTTATTCTTCTAAAGGATGATTTTGCAATTTGTATTTGTAGTGTTAAATTCCAAATATAAAATGTTAATCAAACAATTCATTACCTATTGCCAGTGTTCTATGTTAAGTTTTTAACTTGTTTACAATACCATATATTTTATAATATTTGCATTCAATTGGGACTTTGTTTCTTATAGTAAAATTTTATTGCTCATTATAAGCAGTGTGTGACACAGATAACAACACAATTGTGACATCTCTGTCAACATAGAAAAAAAAAATACATTCCCTGATCCCTTGCCAGTGTACCAAGGTGTCATAAAGATGACTAAACCTCAAATCTCACTTTGGCGTGAACAATCTAGACAAGGCGAAATGCCCCGACTAGGCTGATAATGTGATCGGAACCAATTCTGCTTTCATAGTCTATTTAACATTTGTTTGTCATATACAACCATTTTCACTTTATTAGGGAGATGCTGCCAAACCTAAAAATGGGATACATATCCTGATAAAACAAAATTCTAATATGTGTATTGTTGATATATTATCAATTCATACCAGTCAGGCGACTGACATGCCCTGACTGGATCATACAAAAAACTCTGCAAAGTACATAACTGTCCTGTCTTGACATGTGGCATAAATTTCAGTTGTAAATTGTAATATTAAACAAACAAAAATGTCATGCAATATTGCTAACAGTGATCATTTATTCATATGTCATTAGTTACTGTCTTTACAAAGACAACTATAGTAAACAGTTTGTTAAATATGTTGATTTTGTATATAAACCACGAAACATTGGCAAAGGCAGCATGTAAGCTCCTCAGATGTTTATAAACATTCCTTTAGCCACTTTTATTATTTTCATCAAAATTCCCTCTAGTAGAATACTTCGTTTACTTAGTTTCAGTTATATGCTTAATATCAGAACAGCAGTTAAAGAGACTTTTGCATTCATGTAATTGTAATGTGCAATATAGAATTACTATCCCAAAGATATGATTATAATGAAATGAAAGTATAGCAAATTATTGGAGTTTCCACTAATAGTTTTTACAAGTATAAAAGTAAGGACAATTCTTTTTTGTATTCTTTAAAATTAATCTTTTAGGTACAAACGTCCATTGCTGGAAATAGCCTATACACCATAATAGCGTCTTATTCGTCGACTTTCATAAACAGTATTTCACACAACAAACTTTTAAGCAGTTTAAATTGACAGCTGGAAAATCTCGATGTAATGATAACAAAGCTTATGTCACTATGAGGTCATAATTCATAATAAAACTGAATCGGGGTATTGTATAGCACTAACTGGTATTATAACAACAGCTATAATTGTTATATTAAAGCGAAAAGTGGCATGATTTCATAACTCATAGACAGGTAAATAAGATTACAACAGGGGCGGACCTTCTCCCATGGCGTAGGGTGGATGCAAGACAAACATCTTGCCAAATGTTGCACGGTCTGTTTAAAGAAATCGTTTTCGTCCATCGCTGATTTTATCGTGTGTCCAAAAAACACATTTTCAATAATGAAAATTAGAAACACGATGAACTATCCTGTCCGTCCACTTAGTTACTTGGACTTTGACAGTTTGTCAATAATGAAATCAGTAAGAGCGTTCCCTTCCAGGCAATTGTAATGATATGTCAGTAACATAAAAACTTAAATTTTAAATAAATATTTATTAACTTGGATTGCCACCAATTTATAATAAATAATGCCTCAAAATCACACAACCAGCTATGAAAGTCGTCTTTTTTAATTCAACATTGAATTGACTTCAGCCACAATTTAATTCCTTGAACATTATGTCAAATGAAACACGCTCTAAGCAATATAATCAACATGTCGGTAACGACTGTCAGTTTGTTCGTAAAAAAGGTACGCTTGATTTCTTATGTGCAAGCAAAAAAAAAACTACCAAGCGGTAATAATAATAATAAAATAATAATCGACCCATTTGTCATTCCACTGTTGGAATATGCGTCTCCTATCATATTGAGAGGGTTAAGGCCGTAGTCTGCGACGCTGGCCAAGTGCG
>DWME01004341.1:0-16525 GCA_018244795.1 Parelbella ahira ahira
AAAAAGGCTGGCTTTCGTATTTGTTGTATCTTCATAATGTCTTAAAAATGTTGTTAGTACGTAAAGTGAAGTAAAATAATTATGTTTTTAAAATATTTTCGCTTATAGCATTTTTGTTGTGGGTGCAAATAAGCTTTTATTATGTTCATATGTTCCGTTTCAGATTACGCTTCGCGGGTGTACCGGTTACGCGATACAACAAGACTATAGCGACGTATACTTCTCTACCGCATGCGACGTCCAAACCAAACCCGATCAGGTTAGATTGTTTGTGGTGTTGATTTTAAAAAGTTAATGTGAATTTTGACGGACCATAGACATTAAAAAAGTTAGCCGGAGCGTTCGATGGAACGTACTCGTACATAGGTACATAGGCAGTAGGTATAGTAAATTTTTGTAGTCCTATTTAAAATCAATAAAAATGATAGTATATCTCAGTTCCAATTTTGTAGAGGAACATATAATGTAACTGGTAAAATAAGGCGTTGTACATCACTCTGCCTCCCGTTTCGGGGAAATACAGGCTTCATATTACATACTTACTATAATTAAAAACTGAATTCACAATATGTAAATAATTGTTAGTATAACGTATACATGTATGTACTTAAATCGCGTACGTACAAAATTTTCGAAGAAAATGTTAACTTCTGTAAACAAAATATTCTATAGAAAAATAAAAACACGAAAAGGACAATTTATTCGAATGTTACAAAACAAAACTAGTTTCCCAAGTTTACATGAAATTCTTTAATCCCTAAAGAGATTATAATCCCGTCGGAACGTTTTTCGGGAATCCTTTTACATACTCGGGACGAATGGGTGTGCTAACATTTACACATAGTGAATGTATGTATGTGTGCGTGGAATCGTTTTAACTGGATTGGATTGCTTTCAACATCAAATCAATATGTACCTACATTGATATCTACTACAAGATCTATAAATACATGTGATACTAGGCTCTAAATGGAATAAAGAATCAGTGTATGTAACAAAGCATGCATCAATGGATGCATCAATGCATACAAGATTTAACTTTTAATAATTCGATGAAACGAATTCAATGAAGTTATATAAATGTAGATACAGGCATCCGGCGAGCGGCGTAAAGGCGGATGAACTTTGGCGCATCTTTCTGCGATTCACATGTTAATATTATGTGCTTCATATATCTGAAGATATTTGAAGTTATTATAATATGTAAGAGTTATACCCGAGAAACGACTTTTTAATTACAAAACAAGTGATTGTTTACTTACTAATGTCCAACGAATCATACAAGTAGTGGATATTTCTTTGTATAAAACGTCAATCTGAAAAACACTTAGGTCAGTGGACATTTGATATATAAGTGATAAGCCAACTTTATTTACGTAAAACCACGCCTGTAATCCCCGAAGGGGTAGCCAGCGGAGTGTAGTACCTATACAATCACTTTTAGGACTTATGTGTAAGTCCTATGGAATAGGTGGTGAGCATATTGCCATACGTCGGAAACTGATTCAGACTAAGAGCGACTATCTATTAGGAATTTTGAATTAGAACAAATCCAATAGGACCCGAATAGGGATTTGAATCCAGGCCTTCCGATCGGCAGTCACGCATGCGACCACTCGACCAACGAGGCAGTCATTTAATTTACAATTAGGTTTATATTTTAATTACCTTTTTTATCTTATCTATTCTCATTTATATTTAAGTACGTGATTGTAACGTTTAAAAGTGATATAAGATAATGAAATGTCACATTGATAGATGTAATAACATATTATTTTTCTTTTTGCAACCCTATGTGTAAGGCTACAGTGCTTCCATCTAGGCGACAGTGTTTTCAATTAGGTGACAGTACAGTCATTTTTTTAGTTAGAATTTTATGTCACTACCCACATTAATGATATATATAATTATAATTATATGGGTATAATACATATAATAGTGTTATAATTATATGGGTATGCAAACTTTATTTAAGTACAAAGCCTTTAATACTCGCATCCACGTCCACATTGTCGTATACTTAACATACAAAAATGGTTTCCGGCTTATCATACATTTGGCTGGCTTTTGTTAATATCGATGATAATACTACCGATCAATAATTCAAGTGCATGATACAATGCAGTTTTTTTTGTTTTTATAGATATAAACTGCTTCGCGGCGCGCTTGGCAAGTATAAGCAGGAGGGGCTGTCAACTGTGGAATACAAATTGGTCTCTGTAACGGAAAAACATCTTTACACCCACTTGATGATCGATATAGATCCTTATAATGAAATAGATGATGATATAGTCTGAAAATAGAATAATATATAATAGTTTTGTGTCTTGTAGCTGTATTATTTGATTCCTTAATTAATAAGGTAGCCAGTTAGATGGCTATTTCGGTTAATAAAAAAATTGTGTACGATCGTAAAGTAATATGGTAGTTTATTGTAATTGGTATGTTAGGTTATAGGTACATAACATATGTAAGTAGTATTAATCGCATGAGTCGTTACTCGTACCACGTTACTATGTAACATTGGTCTATATCTTTTTGCGGTGCACGCGGTTGCAGCACAAACCAGTTTTAGAATAGGTACTCCTAAATCTTGTTATTTTATTGTACATTCTATTTTGCATTTTTATTTTATTTCTTTTTTTTTTATCTTTGTTCTTTTTTTTTCATTTGTCATATTTTATTAATGCTGTACTTTTATTTATTTTTTGTGTCTTTTTTTTATGTTGTATGTAACTGCGTGTCACCCAAAATAAACATATTTTCTTTCTTTCTTCTTTCTTTTCTATATCCACCCGAAGAGGTAGGCGAGAAGTGTAGTACACTTTCAAGTTACGACGGTTACGTTATGTATCGCAACATGGAATCGGTGGTCAGCGTATAGCCATATACCGGGCAAAAATCCAGACTCCAAGTTCCTACTAGAAGTTCCAATTTAGAAAAACCAAATAGTATCCGACCCGGAAATCGAACGTAGGAGCTTTCGATCAGCAAACACGCTTGCAACTAGTCGACTAACACGGCAATTGTCATCGCAAAAATACGAAGTATATATAATAAATAACATTGCTACTAGCTAACAATCCTACTATATGTAAGTATTTATTTATTTTTATTTGGGAAACAAACAATATGGTAATACATTAATCTAAGACACAGGAATTTTGTACATACATCAACAAAGTTTCCACTGCTAAGTAAAGTTTTCAGTGGACAGTACTACACTTTGTCTGCCCGTGCGGAGAAATACAGGCGTGTTGTTATATTTGTGGTTTTTAATAGGTGCACTCAAACTTTGAAAGAGTATGTTCCTTTTACAAATAGAAACTAAATTTAACATTTCGATTCGCGTTACTTTGGTAAACTTTGGTTTACCTAAGTTTCGTTTATCTTTTTAGATACATTTTTGTGCATTGTCATCGAACTAAATGTAATAAATAAAAAGATGGGTTTCATATATATTAAAGCATTGACTAATTTATTTATTAAAGTTATGGCGTCATCAATGTGCTACAAACAGTTTAAGTAACTATTTGTTGGAATGGAACGTTTACTGCATGAAGGTGTTGCCTACATAAATGAACTTTCCCTTTCTTTTTATACTTCGATGTTCAATTAATAAGTTTTAAATAATATGTATTTCTATTTAAGCCATTCATTCATTAAAAATATATATCGTTTCGAATGTTTTGAAGTGATCAAGCTTTTATGTGTACAATATACACATGTCTCTAATAATTCAAGTACAACTTTGCAAGGAAATTTAATTTAAACTGTTCATGACGAAAAAGTTCCAAGTAAATTACAGGAGTGCGAGTAAGAGAAAGTAAAACAGATAGGGACTCTAATGATTTTACACTAACAACACTTTCAGTTTGAGCTCGACAAATGTCAGTTTAACATTGCGGTCTGCGAGTGAAGGTGAGCGGTTGTGCGTTGTTCTTGTATACAATATTATAAAATTCGCACTTTCACCGCTATTTTCTAAACTCATTGTGTAATAATTTACTGTAAGCTGTCAATTTATTCAAGGACAGTTAGAGCACTTGTGAATTTTCTAAATACTTAGGACGTGCCTTTTTCTCCTGACTGTTTTTGTGTGCAAATTTTGTATCCGTTTTTGGCGCAAGTTTCTTGGAATCATCCAGCGGATGGTCTAAAAGGTAAGTGACATTTAAATCTAACTTAGGTTATTGTTAAAAACGTCTTTGATGTGTTGGTAAACAATAAGTTTCAAGATCAGAGCGCTTTCTATATTTAGACGTAACCTCTGTCGGGGGGGTTGTTGTTTATCAACGCTCATAGCAGTGTTCTTTTAAGTATCGTACATAAATATTAAATTTATTAACACCGATACAAAAGACTTGCACAATTTTCATTATCGAATCGACTATAAACTATATAACTCTAATTTTTTTTATTTTAAAGGCTCACAATATCGACTTCTCTTTTCTCTGACGTAAATAACATATCCACGTAATTGAAAGTCAAGCTTTTGAAGTGAAAAGTACTTAGAATTGACTTTTATTGCACATAATTATTAGCTTTTATTTGACATTTATAACAGTTTGTAGAAAATACAGAAGTGAAATAAGACTGCAATATTTGATTTTTAAATAAGAACTTAGATTTAAGTATGCATCAGCCAGATAAAAAAGTTTATATTAAAATTGCCTCTCATTTTGTATTTGTGTATTCTTGAACTGCAAATAAAATGTCTGATATTTAGATAAAAACAAATAATCTAGATTAAAATTGTTTTCTAATTGCACATTTTATGTTGAAGAATAGCTCAAGTACATTAGTGGTATATAGAACTTGATATTATCTCATTTCCTCCTATAAACTTGCTTTAATATCAGTAGCATTGCAGCTTATACGCAATATTTGGGGGCTGAAATTTTTTAAAATATTTTTTTTATTTTATTCCTGTTTATCTGTATCTCACTGTATCTAATATAGACACCATGATTTAGTATCAAATCCTGTATTATAAAGTTCAAAATATGTCTACACTGTATCATACATCATATTTTATAATCATATGACAGTAGGTTCTGTAATAATAATAAGCTTTATTTGTAATAAAAGATATAATTACATAAAGACAGACAACTTTTCAACAACTGTATAGGGCTTTATTTCACAAAATACATAAGAAAAAAAAGAGATACCTTGTATAAAAATTAAAATAATTACAATAACAATTAATTGTAAGAAGTATCTGGGCAGATTTAGTTCAAATATATTGTGTGTTACATCATACATTATTCCATAATCATTTTATCATTTCAGTTCTATATATGTACCTGTTTATTTCTCTCAATAAAATCTTTTATATTAACATAGTGCTACTTTAATATATTTATATCCTCACATGTCGAGTGCAAATACATAGGTGTTTGGTGTTTTATATAATAGTTGCCTAAATACAATGTCTGTTTGAGGTAATCAGTAATGTATTTTATTTAAAATGTAACTAACCATTACAAGGTGAACCAAATGTTTGGTCGATCTGTTGTGTTGTCCTGCGGGATGGGTTGTACCCGTTCACAAAAAGGGGATAAGGTCAATAAGAGCAATATCAAACTATAAGTTATGAAAATTGTGCTAACTTCGATAAATAGTGATGATTTATGCATACAATCTGATAAAATTCAAATTGTTTCTTGATAAGATAACCTGTGTGTCGTATAAATATTAAAAACATATTTATTTAAAATTAAGCTTTCCTCAGTCTTGTAAACTCCATGTTGTACAAATATATCATACCGAGAGATAAAGGCCTGAGGTAAAACCTCAGCGCAGTTTGTGATAATATTCTATCATTACAGAGGATAGTCTATCGATTATATGATTATGGCATGATTTGTGAATACAGCACATAGCCATGTTAGTCAACATCAGGATAATATCATCTCATAATACTTCCAATGTAATAAGCATAATAAAATTGATTTAAATCTCGGTACTGAAATAGAAATAGAACTGAAATAGAAATATGTGATCCTCCTTATCTTATTCTTATTCATAAAAGAGACATCCAACCAACAGTGGAAGGATAAAAAATCTCATTCATACTGATGAATACTCCTTCCAAGATCTTCCAGCAAGGTTTGAAGGTTTAATTGAAAGTATAATAGTCATCACAGGATACATCCAGTCACCCTTCTAAAGGCAGTGAGTCCGCAATGCTCCATGACACATATTTTTTCCGGTTGATGTACATGTGTTTGGGACCACATGTGGAGGTATTCATTGTGTTTTAGGTGAATTGGTTATTTTTATGCAAGATTAGAAAACTTTTATCGCCCATTGCGATGTCCATTCCAGCTTTGAATATACATTTAAAATGTAAATACTAATTGTATTGGATAGTATAATGAATTCTATAAGGAAAAGTCCCTAACTAAATTTAATACTTCAGCTCTAAAAAAATCAATATAAACAAATCACAATTTTAATATAAACATTATTAAAATTGTGTAAAAAATTATAGATCTATTATCCAAGTTGTTAACGAGGACTGAATATATTTTTGGCAGCTCTGCGAAATGCAGCAGGCGTTGAAACAAATAAATCCAGAGTTGGATTCCAAGCCAGGACACCATTGAGCAGGGTCAATGCACGTATTAACGGTGACTCTCGTCATTACCAATCTGCGGCTTGGCACAGCAAATATCGTATATAGCCGAAAACGTGTATGTACATTTTGTATCTCTGGTATATTTTATTAAATCTATAACTAATTTGTATTGTGTTGTATATATTATTGTGTTGTATATATTATTGTGTTAATTAATGTAAGTGGCCTTTTAAATTGTGTTAATTAACAGTAAATGAATAAATAAAATAAAATAAATTGCGATGTTTTGCGATATTAGCTCTAGCACTGTGGGGTTACAAATGTTACCAGTGATGAGATTGTAAAAATACTCCGTCAGTACAGTCCACAGTCCGCGCACAGATCCAGACTGCGAGTCGCTACTGGAAATTGTAAATTAGAAAAATTAAATAGTACCCGACCCGGGATATGAACTCAAGACCTACCGATCGGCAGGCGCGCTTGCAACCACTCGACCGACGAGGTAGTAGGCCATACCAATATGGTAAGAAAAACTGTGATCTGGACGCATCCAAATCGCCAAATCTTCTACCGCCGGTTGTCTTTCCAGGGCAGTAGCCGCTTTACTATCATGGAACACCGGGTTGTGTGCGCGCGTATACGATATAACTGAGCACTTGACTTTGTTAAATATTAACTTATTCCGAGTACTCCACTTTGCGACACTATCGACGTGTCTCTGGAGCAATTCACAATCAGCAGGATAGTCAATACTCCTGAACAGTTTTAGGTCACCTGCAAATAAGCGACGAGCCGCACTAACCGTATTAGAGAAATCGTTTAAAATATCAAAAATTCTAGGTCAAGATTCGACCTTTTGCTTATTGCGGAAAACGTATAATACGGTCTAGAGAGTTGTCTTTATTATGTAAATGAATGGATTTGATTGATTACTCTGCCTACCTCCTCGGGGAATACCGGTGTGATGTTTTTACTGCATGCTTGGTGCTAACAAGTTTGTATATGTACGACGTGTTTGTTATAACTTGGTCCAGTGCTTATAGAATGTGTCTGTTGCTCTGGGATGTTCGATTCCCATCCAGCATAAATATTTCTGTGATTAGTACAAAAAAAACCGTATCAATATACGTATTTATTTATTTATGTATAGCTTATCAGTCATGAGGTTACCATTGTACTAGCGCTTTTGACGCTTACTTTAGAATGAAATGGCCGTGTGTGATGTCAGAAGATATTATTTAGAATGAGATGTTACGAGGACGTATAACGTATAGTTTTCTCGTGTGGTGGTATTCCTCACAATATTATATAATACAATGTGATTGTTAGCGTGTGATACTGAATCGACCTCTACAGATATGTACACCTATAACACTGTACACTTGCGAACGGTGTCACAAGGATGTGTCCTATTAAGGTGGCAGGTTTAATTTCTTTGTTGATAGACTTGAGACGGACAACCTTGCGGTGTCGTTTGTTACGCAACTGAATGTTTGTGAATGGAATTAACGTGTATGTATGTACACAAATATGTTAGTTGTGTTACAGTTTTTTAAATATTATATGGTAATAACACGACTGTTGTCGTAAGATGACAAATCGTTCCGGAGACGTCTTGGTAGTTTAGGTTATATTTTCCCACTTTAGAGGACTTACGTTCAAACCATGACGCTCTTTGGACAATTATGTGCGTTTATAATACTATATGTCGCAGCTGTGGCGGTGAGGGAAAATGTCGTTAGGAAACTAGAGTTTTCCATGATGATTTCTAAGGCGTGTGCACTTTTCCGACCCGCATTTGATTAGATTGACTTGACTCCTGTCATTCCGAGAAGAAACTCGTGACCAGCAGCGGATTTCTATCTAGTCGATAATGTTGATGATAACAAATGTAAGTGATATCCGAAACACGGAGACGCTTGGCGAGTATGCGACATTGTTCTGGCCGTCCATCGACCTAGCTATCCATCCAACCATCCAATGTCCAATCAGACTTGGGATTGTAACGAGATAGTTGCGTAAATGTAACGTTTCGTATACGAGCTCCAGTCTCGTGTGAAACTGCGTACATTTGACCTAACAGTATTAACTAATATGTGTCTCTTACCAAGGTATGATAGAACTAGTAATATTTGTCGAGCAACGATAGAAGTTCGATCGTAATTAGTCTATGCTTTTATATTGTTTATGTCATAGAGAGTAGTCACATCTATAAATTTTTACCATGTATTAATAAAAATAACGTATCGTTATGCCTGTAATCCCAGAAGAGGTAGGCAGAGAAGTGTAGAACACTCACGTTGCATCAGTTAACTTTACGTCCCACCGTGGAATAGGAGGCGAGTATTCTTTCATATACCGGGCGCAATTCAAGACTCGGGGCCACTTCTAGGTGCTTCATATTAGAATACTCGACCCGGGAATCGAACCAAGGACATCTCGATGCAGTTACCATTTTATTATTATTGGTAACTATGTATTTATTATTATTATGTATTATTGTTTGACCGGAGAGTATTATGTGTCTGATATTGACACTATGATCATAACAGGTTAATGATTTATTTTATCGAATGCAATACATTATAAACAACTCCATGTTTTCCCCTATAGAACATTAACAAACAATTTTATAAACATTAAAATTAATTATTAGTTTATTTATCTTATTGAATATACGAGTAATACCTATATTATAAAAAAAATCATATTTTTCCTTATGGAACGTTAACAAACAATTTTATAAAATGCAATGAATTTACAGATTTATTATCCTCGCTTATAAATTGCATTGTATTTGATGATACAATGATGTTTCTATTGTCTCACCACAGATGTTAGGTTTGAAATGAAATGTACACATGTACACTACATACCGCCATCATGAACCAATCATTATATCCCTACAGTCGAATAAATGTATAGAATATACATATCTGTATATGTTATACCTATAAGGGTCATAATAAAAAACTTGACGTAACATCACACCTGTAATCCCCGGGGGTAGGCAGAGGAGTGTAGTACAGTCCCACGTTTCACCATAAAAATATTTGAAACGTATTTCTCTAAGCGTTCAACAATGTATAGGCTTCCTCCGTCAGTGTAACAACTGAGTCGACATAACGCGTTCGTCGGCTAATGACGTGCAATGTATTTACAAAGTGATTATTAAACTTACGTAGTTGTACCGACTTGTTGTAAAATTTTCATTGCAAAAACTATTCGTGCTGGCGTTTATATGTCTTAAAGTCATAATAATCTATTGCAAGGACGCCTCGGTTTCCTCAATCGTGGACATTTAAAATGTATTAATGGATCCGTAGGGACGTATGTACATAATTGCCTATGTTGATATTCTGTATGTAGATACATACACATGTATGCAATACATACATACATACATAATATGTACATACGCATAGATAATTGTTAATGCCTGAAAAGTAACCCGCCCCCTATTCCCCTGAAAACACTTTCCTTCGATTATATCATTGGTTGGTCGTGTTAAAATGCGTTTGTATATTAAAGTTTTGTTCGTGCTAGCACTAGGCAAGATTTGTGGGAATGATTAATTCGTCAAAGCCTATTATTATGTCTGATTGACTGATGGACCGGTTCAAACAAACAATTCAATCGCGTTGAAAGCTTTGTTCAGAATATCGTTGCGCGATGTTTGGGAGTATTACATTTCATACGTACTATTATTGCATCATGCCAGATCCCGTGAGGGGTAGGCAGAGGGCAACGAGCGACAAATGTTTCTAGCTTTACGGACCTGAGTCTTCTACACTCATCGTGATGACGGTGACGGCAAGTAACTACCACATATATCAGGAGTTACCATGTTTCGGTAGCTACATTGAGTGCATTTCGTCTAGATATTTTAGTTAATGATCTAATCCAAGTACAGCAGCCTTAAAAGGTCTGATATGCAGTGGGACGCTAATATTATACATAATATTAATACAACATATGTTAAAGACATTTACATGTTTGACATTCTAAATCAAACGTATCATTTATTGTGGGGAGTTAAAAATATTGGATGAGTGGATGGATGGATTGCATCGTCCCGCGCTGCGACGCTAATGGCGCTGCGTGGTAGTGGTGAAAACCCCGCCTGGTGGTAGGCCTATACCGCGTTCCCGCCTGCTTGCCGGCCTAGTCGCTTTCCTCCCTTTCGGAGGTCGACGCCAGCCTGACAAGTTCGCGCGGGAGTGCGCCTCCATTAGGTGATCGGGCGTGTAGGGGCCCGTGGAGAAGGGAATATGATCCGGACATCACCACATACCTAATATTATAAATAACATCTAGACATACCGACATATGTAAGTCAATATCAACTTTATTATTAACAAAATACATCAACATTCCGATAATTTTCATAAACGTCAAAACGGACGAAGAGGTAGAATTTTATCAAATACTGCGCTGAGGTTTTTCCTCAGGCCTCTATCTCTCGGTATGATATAATACCTACTTGTACAACATGGAGTTTACGAAGCTGAGAAAAGAATAAATTGAAATAAATATGATTTTAATATTTATACGATATGCGGGTTATGATACCTTATCGTGGAACAATTTGAATTTTAGCAGATTGTATACGTAAATCATCACTATTTATTGAAGTTAGCACAATATTCATAACTCAACGCTTGGTATTGGTCTTATCGACCTTATCTCCTTTTTGTGAAGGGTACAACCCATCCCCGCAGGACAACACAACAGATCGAGCAAACATTTGGTATACCTTGTAACAGTTAGTTACATTTTAAATACTATGCGTAATTGATTATTTAAAATTATTATGATAGCTAAAAATAGTTTATTGTATTTTATAAGTTTTATTGTTTATTTGTGGTATTATTTATTTTTGTTGTTTATTGTTTTTATTTTTCGATATATTGAAGAAATCCATATTTAATAAATCAAGCTAACATTATTTCGAACTAATCCGCGAATAGAAAGTGTAATGTGTACATAATATAATTATAGTGTGTACTGTTCAGCCTCTTGCAAAGGACACATACACCTTCAAAACAATATGTAAAGTATATATACATCACTATATGCACAACTACGGATTTGTTTGGCCTCGTACCGCGGCATCCTCAATTTTAGACTTCTTATAGTGATTAACTCACATAATGTATTTTTGTTCCAGAACCCCACCTATTCCCAAGTTTCAAGAAAGAAACTTTATCCTTACCCAACTCCAGAAACACGTCCCAAGAAATTCCCAATTCTGTCCGCAAATCGATTTCTATTACCACCAATAGAACAATTCCATTCCAAATTCAAAATGACGGGATATAAACACAGGCTCGTTCTCGTTGTCGTATTAATGTGTGGCTGTTTAATAACGTACACTATGTATGTCTATATAATCGAAAGGTACAACAAGAACGAACATTTATACATGTTAGGGAATATCTTTACTTACTAAACATTCGCAATAATGTATCGCCTTGTGTCTGGTGTGATTCTAAAACTCCAATTCTTAGCGCGGTAGTAAAAAATCGTCATGGCACTTTACTTTACCGATTTTCATTTCGGACCTGAATTCCTGACAATGGACGTCGCCAGTCAAGTGGAAAATGAACAAGCCCCCTATAACGAAATTGAGTTTTTTTCCAAGATCCAATAAGCTGAGGGGTGTTCTTTTATTTTATTTACCGAGCGGCGGCGAGATGATGTGGCGCGGTGAAGTGGAAATCAGTAGCTGTGTAAACATCGGTGGATTGAGTAATAAATGAACATCGCGGCTTGGCTCGCGAATTGTTTAAACAAAGCTTTTGCTAGTGAAGAATGTAATGAAATTATCTAACCGAATATATGGAACAGAACAAGACATTTCATTTGTATGGAATGTTAATATAATTATTGTAAAAGACGCAAACAAAATTTTGCCAACTGTAGCGAATCAACCGGACTTGATTTTTTGTAATCGTGTTGCCATGGCAATTGCTCAGATCAACCAGACGAGTTATTCTTTACAGTATTCATATTTTACTGCAGATAAGTTGGATGAACCAATCTTTTTCGAAACTTATTACTAACACAAATTATTGTAGTATAAAATATTAGTAAATAAATAGTAATCGAATTTCCAAAAATCTCACGGTTTTGTTTAACGTCAATGTAAATAGTATTTACTATTTTAATATCAGTTGTTTTATTTCCGTCTCAATCAGAACTTCTCACTTATGATCTTATCTCACTATCTTATCCATTTGTCGATATTTCATCGATTATACTTATAACACTTGAGAGCGTGTGATATGCGACTTGATAGTTCTTAAGGCACGTTATCAATATTCAATATCTACTTTAGTGTGTTACTGATAAGATAGATTCAGTGGAGCGTTATAAAGCGCTTCATACTGAATAATCTATTCGCGTTATCATCACAAACTTATAACGTGCAAATGTAGATACTCCATTCTGTGATATATATTTCTTACATCGTTTAAATACGTGAACCGATGTAGCAAGACACTGGAGAAAATAACCGCGTGTTCATTTTTACATGTATACAATATATTATAGCATTGATACCGCCTGTAATAGTTTGTTATAGATATACATATGTATATTATAACATATTAATATGTGTATATTATAGTTCGGATTATGACGACTTCCATTTTATATAAAACTTGCACTGGTTTAATTATTCGTCTCTGTTAATTATTATAGAATAAATGTTTTTCAATTGGAAATAATACTGGTGACAAACTATAGATCCATTGTAATAATAGGCTGTCTAGCTTGCAGAGATTTTGGTGTAGATAGATTAACAATACTATGTATTATTCTTATTTCTTTCAGCGCTCATTAAAGTTCGATTAAATGTCAAAATTGACGTAAATCTGTCAATGTCAATTTATTTGATTTTATTTCATTCAAAATATCGCCGTTTCATTCTATGACGGGCAAAATGTTATTCTAATTAAAACTAGTGAATTGAATTAAAGTAATTTCGTAGGTGATTCATATCGAATGATACACCTACCATTTTTAACCTAAAATTGGTGAATTGAATTGAATTGAAGTAATTTTTTAGATTGATGTGCAGTTAAATGGACGTATGTATGTGTTTTTATCTTCACGCCTCTATTCCCCGAGGGAATAGACTGAGAAGTGTAGTACATTCCCGCGATCTACCTGACAAATTCTAAGTCATGCCATGGAATAGTCGGTCAGCCTATTGCCATATGGCATATACCGGGCATAGATCTAGACACCGAATTAGTACTAGAATTGAACTCCGATTTACTACTACATTAATTGAACCTAAAACATTACGATCAACAGTCGCCTTTGCAACCAATCAACCGACCTTCCGTCCAGCGCCTTATCACAATAGTCCTTACTAATTACCATATGAATATAAGAAAACGAAAAATAAGTAAGTATATTCTCACAGATTTTTTTGTTCTGTTGCCATTAGACCTTCTATTGTGTTTCTAATTGACTCTGAAGATTTTTTTTAAATTTTCCTAAGCTAATAATACTCGTTTGTTACATTGGAATTGATACGAGTATAAAATATATCAAATAAATTCAATGAAAGTTATTACTTTCGATTCAATCCAGTAGGAATGGTTCTATTTAATAGTAATCCGTTTGTCCTTTGCTTCATATTATGTTATTCAAATAATAACTTCACGGGTACAACCTTGGGGAATTATTATAAAAACAGTAGTAATAAATACGAATTGGACGCGCGAGCGTTGCTAACACTATTTACAACACACAATACATGCGTGACCGCAAAATCTGAGAGAGTGTACCAACTGAAAATACATCCAGCCTTGGTCTTAATAGATACGCAAATACATATGTATGTAAGTACACCTTGAGTGGTTGCTACTCTCAACTAAATATTGTATCAACGGTCACATGTACAATTTGTTTGTTTACTTTTTCGTCCCGAATTTGTGTAATCATGTAGTTGATGCTAACTGAACAATACAAATTATGTGTTTGTGTGTGTGTGAAAATCGAGCTTAGTAGCGTGCTATTGGAGTCGACTATGTGCAGCAGTTGACTATACCGGGCTCTGATGATGTTGACGTTGATGATGTTGATGTATTATAAAAATAAGACAAGTTGCTTCAACTATGTCGAAGAGTGGACTAATTTATTCATTCGTTCAGCGTAACTAATTACACATAATTCAATCGAGTTTTAGTACACAATGTCCTCAGTAGATGACGTTAATGATTTCATTTGATGTATTAAAAGTTATGTGCTTTGTATCTTTGCGTTTGTTATTAAATCTATCTTAATTATTTAAACTATCTCCAGATAAAGCTTAAGAAGAAAGATTTCAAGATGGAAAAGTAATTCACAAACAGTGTAATTGTTTATTTATTTTGCATTAAAATTTCCGCAAATTCGGATAACTTAACCTCCACACAATTTTAGTAACAGGATCAGCGCTTCTACTTATAATCACTGCGTGTAAACGTTTTGGGTTTAAATCGACCCGCCACATTTTCCAGTACCACACAGTCTTACATAGTCGTTACTTAGTAAACAAATATACATTGTACCTATCATTTGTAAGGGAGTTCCGAAGAATACTGAATATTGATTACTAATCACATTTGCACGTAAGCGTGAAACCTGATGAGGGTAGACACGCTGAAATTATAGGTAGCCTTGTTCCCAATAGATACGCAAATTTGTGTTGTACATGAATATGTTTGAATACCGATGAAGTCCTACTTACTATTGCTTAACATACTTGTCACTGAGAAGAATTAGACGTGTAAACTTCGAAGAATTCTGAGTAAACATGCTTATGTTTGTTGGATATGGTTTTAAGTTATATTCGTTTAGCGCAATGGGTATTTTGCTGTTCTGCCAAGCAGACCATTCCAGTTTTAATTACTGACAACGTCGATAACTGGACGATGAATTTTCTCGTTCTTGCTATCAGTCGTATCCTTATTTGTCTAAGACTGTATCCATATATGTATGTATGAATAACGTCAATCACAGATAATCTCGATGTGTCGCTGATTGTTGAACCGCATTTGGAATGCATAGATTAAAATATAATCGTATAAAATTAGGCTCATAAATATTTAAATAAATCTTGACATCACAATTTCATTATAATACAGTTTTGAACTTTTGCCGCATCAAATGTACGAAATCTTCAAATCGATGCAAAATGGAATATCTTTGCTATATTCAAACCTAACTAGGGTGTGAATTTAAATCGACGTACGAATCGGGCTTCTTCGCTCGATTTTTCCGCCTCCCGCCATTTTTCCATGTAGCATGAGTCTTGAGAATCTCGAATACGTCGAGCACTTTTAGAGCGTTGCAGATTGTCGAAAGCGATTTAAAATGTTCGTCTGTTTCGCAAGTTTTATTGCTTCTGTTGCTAGATGGGAGTGTGTTTTATAGTACTGTTGTGTAGAATTTTATTTTTGAAGTATGATAAATTCTCGTCATCGTTCGGATTGACTGGCAGAAAACTGCTATTTGGTAAAGGCCGTCCTTTGTTTACGAGAATGAAGGATAAATAAATAGTTCTGTAACATTATTAACGCTTCTACCTTAATAATGTTACAGAACTATTTATTAAGGCTTCTACCTTAATAATGTTACAGAACTGTTTATTTATTCCGTACTCGTACAGGATAAATGGTGAATTTTCCTATTATAGAATCCAGAATATTTGAAGGACGTCTGTTGTTTGAGATAGCTGTAATTATGAACGTTTTGGGGGGCATCCGATATTCCAGCAAAAAGGCCTATAAGCTAATTACCTGATGAATGTCAATAATAAATATCTGTAAATCAATTGACTTTTGCTAATACTTTAAACGAAGTCCAAATGTTTCTCATGTAGTCGTCATCGTCATCGTCATCGTCATCGTCATCGTCATCGTCATCGTCATCGTCATCGTC
>DWME01004342.1:0-16523 GCA_018244795.1 Parelbella ahira ahira
CTGGGAGGGAACTAGGCGAGGCCGTGGCCGACAGCTACCCCCGACGCCTACGAAGCCGTCCACGTTACAGGTCAAGCAACATCCACCGTTTACCAGAATAAGCCACAGCCCTTCGCACGTAAGTGATTACAGGACGTACACTAATATTTTATTGTAACAGCAAAAATTATGTAAGCCATGTACGGTTTCATTTTTATTTTCAGCCGGTTTTTTTGTGTAAGAAGCGAACAACCTTGTATAAGGATTTAGAGAATCGCCCAGAAAACAACAATTACACATATTACAATAATAAATGTAAACAACAACAAATATTACAATAATAAATGTAAAATACAGCGAACACGTAAAGTTGTGAATATGACTGAAATTAAATCATAAATGTTTCAAATTTCAAGCGTAGATGCAACGTAATAATAATTTTCATAAACGAATGTTTTTCATGTACTGTGATTAATTTACAATTCGTCTGAAAACAGTGCACAGTACTTATAATATAAATACCTTATGATATATGGCTCCCACAATTTAAAACGAAAGGGTTATGTCAGACAAAGTTTAGCTCTGTAAAATATAGTTAAATTGTCTAGATATAAGGCTCTAATTGTTAAATGTTTAATAAATAAAGGCTATCATTTCTTCTAAGCGTCTAAAATTGACGTAACGATCATATTTTCCACAGAAAGACTATTCAACAAACTTTTAATCAAACAGACTTTCAAAAAATTTTTTTTATCGGGCTTGGTTAAAGCCGAACAGCCTGTTTATATAATGTGTTCAACGGTGCCATAAAAGACGTTGATTAATCTGCTTGTCTTTGTTCAGTTATCGTTAAGGCATACAGTTCGAGAACCGTTAGAGCCCCTACACGATGAGTACGAATACGGCCGTGAAGTTGAAAGACTGATACATCGAGATTATAGATCTAGAGAAAGGTAAGATTTAATAAGATTATTTTGCATTAACTATACCTATATGAACAATTTTGTTAATTTTTTTTATTTTGTTGTGCACATACTATATCTATAAGAACAAATTTCTTAATTCAATCAGAAGTAGAGTTGTAATATCTAACCTAACTGAGAAAAATGCTGCATTATATTGTTGCTTTGTTTTATGGAAGTTCGGCAGCGGAAGATACCGTTTTATTCAGGTTAAGTTAATGTTGGCACTAGTTTAGCTATTCACTATAATCATTGTAGGCGTCGTCCGTACTTTAAGCAATGCAATAACTGTGTCCGCCGCAGACGCAGCAGGGGCTACGACGTGGAGCGCGGCGCGCGCGCGTACGAGGCGCCGCTGAGCTACGAGGCGGCGCTGGCGCTGGGGCGCGGCGGCGGCGCGCGCGCGCTGCCCTCCCCCGCGCCCGCGCCGCGCCTGCCCAACGGGTACAAGCCGCGCGCGCGCCACTCCGACTCGGACGAGGACGACTGGTGCTAGCGGCGCCGCCGCGCGCGCTCCCACCGGGACGTGCGCGCGCCCCGCTCGGCCGCCGCGGCGCTCTGCCCCCACCACGCGCACACCTTCTGAACCCGCGCCCGCCGCGCCCGCGCCCGAACGGTCGTTTTGTACTCTCACTCGGCCACTGTGTGTTATGTGTAATGTATAGATAGACGACTCTCGTTGCTCAGGATCCCGGCCGACACCCGCCCCGGCCGCGCGACCTCCAAGTATCCAAATTGTAGTATTTACAACGTTTTGGAAAATTTAATTTTTAATTCGCTAAAATTTTACTCCTTGATTTATATTACGGTTAAGGTAATCGAGATATAAAACAGTGCCAGACTACTCGTTTGCGCTAGGATTTTTACATAAAATGAAATTATTAGTCTGTATTGTAAAAGTAAACTTTCTATATTAAATTTGCACTATATAAAATCTACATTATATATCGCCTACAGAAACGATAGAAAGTGAGGTCCGCTAAAGGGTATTACACTCCACAAATAAAAAGCCGTTGAAATGTACAAAGTTAGAAACATCAGCGACCCAGTGCGATCCCTGCAGAAGCCGAGAACACTCGGCACCGACGGGCCTCACTCGCCTCGTTTCACGTTCAAGTTAGACGTTGAGAGGAACTAGCATTTCATCGTCAAACAAATTAATATTAGTATTGTATAAAACATTTACATAGCAAATAATTTTTGCTTAGTTAATATATACTAAATAATAATTAAACATTTTTATTGAATTTGCTGTCCTTCCCCCAAGTGCTTTATATCTACGTTATTTAAATTTAAATACAATTAAAATAAATAAATATGGATTGTATGTAACTTTGATGATATATTTCAGCATAATTATTATTACTTAAATTGTTAAATCGTGTGTAGGCCAGTGGATAGGTAGCGTTTTGTTACATTTGGTGGTGAAGGTAGTACATAATTTTAATGTATCAATAATTGAAAAGAAAACATTTTCAAAATATTATCCATTGAACCTTTTGCATTTTTGTATGATACGTGTAAAATGATTTATTACTATGGACGTAGAATACAATTACCTGAAGGAGTCGTCAAGACCAAATGTGACAAGAGCCCCTTTATAAGCGTTGGCTGGATGTCTAATAATATTTTGTATAAAGACTGTCGCCTGGTTGACAATATTTCGTATGTTTAAATCTCAACACATATGTCACATAATGTTTGATCTACAACAAAACTGAGTTAGAGAATCTATTTAATTGTATCATTAGATAGTGTCTCTCAACGTAACACTGTTAATATGTTGCAATATTTTCAAGGGAGCTCAAATTTTCTCATATTGAAATGAATTTTCCCAACATTCATATTGAACACAAATGGAATGTAAATATATTGCTATAAGCACTTCAATATTATTATAATAGAAAAATAAGTTGAACAGTATAAATATGGTAATATACAGATAAAAGCACGCAATATTTCAACCAAGCGCATTCTTCTAAATTCTCCTGTACCCACCTACAATAACATCGAATTGGTTTACAACTTTATAGACGATTGTAAGTAGGCGCTAGCTCATACATACATGTGTGTCATATATTCGATTTTAATATTTTGCGTAACGTTCAGCTCGGGCAGTTGTGATATAACCATTTTTTCAATGCGACCACTGTATATGTATAATCATGATCTGTGACTTTATAAATAACACTCGAGCACTACTAGTGGAGATTATGAAATAATCTCCGACATAATTGCTCCATATCACAGTGACTGTTGTGTGAAATGTTACTGATCGCTTACATTGAACATGCTAGTTACTGAATCAAGACTTTGACCGAACGAAACCCTGATTTGATTCCATTATGTACCTATATTTTATTAGTAGGGAAATGATAACTTCACGTATTTAAAGCGAGTTTGATGCAAATATAAAGCCTGACTACACCGATTTGATCATTGATATCTTAGCGACGTTAAACTACTAAAGTTTACAAAATTTGTCGAGTGATTTGACTGCGATATTTATTACATGAACGTTCTAATATACGTTGTTGTAAATGTAAGATTACGAGTCACAGATCAGTGTAATACGATAGGGTCGTATAGGGAACTATTGTCTTATAGTAGCCGCATGGAAGTGGTAAACCAATTCTAGAGCGATTAAAATTAAGTCCTAATCGTCCTTACGACTTGGCATGTTATACCCATCATCATATCGCCTACTCGTTAAGTCGTTGCCTCGAACATTACTGCTAGTAATTGTTATTATAAATAAATCGTACTAAAAATATGTAATTTAAGCGCCAAACGATTGCGTGGCAGGGTAATATTAAAGTGGCCATGACTACGTACGGCAAAATGCTTTAAAAAATATAATGAACTTATCGCAAGAATATAGTCCACAGTTATGTAATATGCAAAATATACTGTTGTTTATAACGCTTTAAATGAGCTGGCGACCAAACGAAAAAAAAAATTAAAAAGTTCATACATTTTGGCTTTATTCAGTTGTTACATTAAACCAATTTAACGCTAGGAAAAGCAGTAGATGTTCGAGAGCAATATGTGAACATGATCCACTCGCCATTACTGCGACGCTGTAGGTAACGTACGACACATTAGTACGACAAAATTGTAAATACATAATTTTCTGTGATAACATGTGAAAGATGAGGATATTATTATTAGAACTGTGTGATTGCATATAAAAGTTGTTTATTTCTCAGAGGCGCTGTATGATACGGTAAAAAATAAACTGCCAACGACTTTGAATGTTACGATTGTCAACGTTTGTGAGCGATGACACTGACATGTTACCGAATATTAAATTTTATGCTTGCACCTTCAGATTATAAATCCGATTACGAATAAAATCGCACGTGTAATGAAAGTGGCATAGTAGGTACAAATCTTTGACATTATTATTGTAAGACAATTTTCATATATTATGTATGTTTTGTTAATTTTATGTGAGGTTTAAAAGGTTAATCCTGTGCGCAGTTTATGAAACCATTAGTTGTTTAGTATCGGATGTTACTTCTTAATAATCAATTGTCCATTTCAAAGATCGTATGCGATGTATTTAAATTTTTGTAGTTTTAAGTCAATTTTTTCTTTTTATATTTTGTTGTTGTTGTCTTATTCTTAATAGTCTATTTGATAATTCTATGTGATCTGTTTTTCCGTTTCCTTGACCTTATGAACATTGTTTCATCGAGTGTATGTTGTATTTCTTAAATCTTTATTACTGTTGTAGTTGTTACAAAATTTTAATTTTACATAGTTATAGTTCCGTGACTACTTTTAAAAAAGCTATTATTCCATTTCTTTATTGATTGACTGTTATTTATTTTTTCATATTTTTGATTGAATTGTGGCTCCTGTGTGAACGAAATCGTTATTAATGATCTATAACTTGTTTATAATGTCTGGGCGCTGTTTACAATAGAAAGTTGACATTCCTTTTTGCGCAGTAGGTATTACCATGTAGGTACCTACCTACACTTTTAGAGACAAATAGATTCATATTGATTGACATTTTCTTTTAAAACTAGCGACCAATATATGGACCGTCTTCGTACGAAAATTAAATCAATATATTATACCTAAATGTTCGCAGTTTCGTAGTTATCAGTTCGATTGCGTAGCTGTTTATATAAAACGTTCTATATTATCGCTAAAAGCATTATTAGTCCGAGCATTATAAGCGAGTTATAACGAGTGCGTAACAGATGAGACACACCGCTGCCAAATCTGTTAGGTACATCGACCACGTGATCACACGAACCTCGAACTTGTTTGATATTAACGATAAACGATCGCCATGCTAAAACTTAGTGGTAATTAAAATTGTTATTCAATCGTTTCGAAGTGTTCGCGACGGACTGTGCATCCCACGACTAACTTGTTGCCCTCGTCTCAAGTGTGTTAGTATATTTCTAAGTAGTTTTATTATTTAATGTGATTGATTCCATAAATAAAACATTTATATTGTTATTGTATAGATGTACGTTTTTTGTTCTGTTCTGTCATTTGTAATTGGGGTGTTAGGATACATAAGCCGATGGACTTTCGATGACTGAGTGGTAGTTCCAAGTGCGTCCTGCTTTACTGTTCGTGATACCCTCGTATCGACTACGAAGATGTTTCACTTACGTACGTGTTTAAGACGTGTAAATATTGTATTATATTACGCGACCATTGTGTAGAGGTCGCATGTGAAAATGTCTAGTGATATGTAACTAGTTAATATTAATGTTAGCTAGGTAATCTCGTCCCCAACTGTCCTTGAATTTAAGTTGGGTGTTTCACTGCCTTAAATATTAATGAGAGTGTACGGTGTAATAGGTACCTTAAATATTACAGATAAGTGGCATTTCAATATTCTTATATACGTTTTTTTAATCGTTCGATATTACGTCACTTCCATGTTTGGGAATCACTGTTGGAATGAAATATTTATTTCAATAATTATTCGAATAGAATTAGCGATATTTAAAATAATTTGATCTCATCGTTTAAAGTGCAAAGTCAGCAATAATTGTTAATATATTAATAATAATATTAATAATAATAAACCCTCCCATAAAGTACCATTTTAATATTGAATACCTTATTGCCTAATAAAAATTGTTGAACCATTGTATTGATAATGTTTAATGTCAATGTTTTAACTCATTTCGTTTTTTAAACATTACTAGTTGAGCTAGAGACCACTAATAACAATAGTTACGTGATTTTTCCCGCGATTAAGTATAATATTATAAGTACTATATAGCCTGCTCGCCTTATTAAAAGTGTATCGGTATCCTAGAGGTGGATACTCGTGCACAGTGATACGTAACGTTTGAAAATAGACTAGGACAGTATGAGTTTGTTAGAGTTTACGGACGCTTACGAGCAAAACTTTACTGTGGACACCCGGTCTGGGAGGAAAAGTGAAATGAAAATACAACGAAATGTTCAAAAATAAACTTGTCTACCGTTCTGCTAAATATTCGAGTCATTGACATTAGCTTCGATCTTATAAACATCACAGAAGAGGTACCTACCTACCGAGCAAGATATTTTTTCTTCGTTTATTCACAAATCGAAAATAGTAATAATTTTTGCTCGTAAGTAGATTTGAAAATGGCAGTGCAACGTTGTTCAACTATATTAATAAATATATAGAAAGGTGGATAGAAAATTGTAAGTCTAACCCGGTGTTTCTAAGAACGACACATGAAGAATAACGTAAGGAGAAGACAAACACAAAAATATTTTAATTAACGTCAACTAAACGGAAATAGCCAACGTGTTGTAGATATTCAAATCAATAACGACAATGACTTATTCAATATCAGATGTAGAGTATCGAACAATCCAACTCTTACACGATATATCGAATTTATATAAATGTAAATGTATCATTAAAACGATATTAATAAATAAACGTTAAGTACAAAAGTAAGCGAAGTCCGTAAGCGTGCTGCTTAGAAACGCTGGGTTAGTGAAAATCGTATAGCTAGATGTTACTCCGTTAGGTACCGTGCGAAAGAAAAGCGAAGTGAGTTAAGCCTGAGCCGTGTATCGTAATGCCTGCCTTGTGTAATCGCTTTACGACGGTTATATTTTATATTAAATTTATCATTATTATTGTATATTTTAGCATAGAAAGTTCATCGGCGTCGAGAGAGCACCATAGTATGTTTTTTGGTACGTTCCAATAACTTTGCAGTATAGTGCAATCCTATTGATATTGTATTAATAAAGAACCAAATTAAAAATTAGTAATTAAGTAATTTATTATCCTATAAATACTAAAAAAAACTATACGCATGTTTTCACTATACTGATAAAAAATGGTTATGTACAATACAAAAGAGCTACTGTTTTATATATGAATTCTTGCTCGCCTGTAAAATTTTGCAGAATGAATCATATTATAAGATTGTACAATATGAATAAATGCAAAAAAAGACATTTCCTCGATAAACTGTGTTCAATCATTAAAACATACCTTTTTATTGACAACCTGTTTTGAATCTAATCCACACAACGAACGTACGCGCCTAGGAAACCAGCTACCGACGCGAGCAGTTCACGGCTCTGCAAAACTTCTCTGGGATTAAATAAACGAAATCAGCCTTTAATAGGATGTTTTCTTTATTCTCACAGCGAACCCGTAGGGAACAAGCTATTTTTCTTTTATAAGATACCACCAAATAACGTAAAATATGAATTCATTTAGTGGGGATGGATCCTCATTTTCTGGTAAAATCTATTTTGGTAAAATAGGACAGACACATATACCTACGTTCTTTCAAACAATCCTCATTGAAACGTTTTAGAAAAATAAATGAAAGCATTTCCCAACGAAACTCTAGTCAAAAGCATTCAGTGACTATATACTATATCTCTACAAAGAAAAGAACACCAAATTCACGATATAAAACAATAATTTAATGACAGTTAAAATCAATTACAAAGTCAATTTACTAAATATCCAACTTATTAAATTTACACTTTACATTTGTCGAATATTTCACAACTCCACTGCAACAAAATGAAAATAATTTCTTGCGTATGTCAATAGGTAGGCTAGTTTTAACACAATTTCAGTTGTCAGAGTCGGCTGCGTCTGTTTCCAAGGAGCTCACGTCGGCGTCAACGTCACTGGCGGCCGTCACTCGGTTTGAGCGACTTTGGATGTTCTCACGAGTGTACTGTATCTCGTTGTCCGTGCCGATAGCTGCAGAACTTATTACTTATAATATTTCTTATATCTTACTAGTTAATAATATCTTGGAACATCTACAATAAAAACAAGTTACCGCGAAACTAGTTGTCAACGGCGACTTTTTAGCTCAAATATGTCAATGCTTCCGTTCAATCGCTCATCTCTAGTCATTTTAAAGGTTGTCTTAAGAAAAATATCGAATAGCCGTGTGTGCCGGTCATTAAAATACATTTCAGCAATAAATACACATCACTCTTTATTAATTTGTAGAAATGACGTCATACTTTCCATATTTAATATGAGTATCAATTTACACATGAACCGGGTGTTAATTGAAAAATTTTAAAATATCCCGTAGACTAAATAGACATACATTTTATTATGAACTTTACAGCTGTCTGTCTGTCAAACATTTTAGTTAGAACACGCAAAGCAATATATGTAGAGAAAAAAGGAAAAGAAAAATGTACAGTAAGATAGCGACTTACTTTCAACGGTTCGAAAAGAGGCTTCCGACGATTCGACAGGTACCGCAGGCATTGTTCCAATTACCGGCACAGCGTTCGCCGATCCGAGGAAAGCTGATGGATCTATCAAGACTGCCTGAAAAATAAGACAACGACAAATTTTTGATCACTCATCACTACATACATATTATGTAAGGTCCTCGGTTTATATACACGTACCTACTTATCTCACTTACGATAAATGTATCTATACGAAGCACGTCTGGTCTGTAAGAATAGAGATACTTTAAATTCGACGGTTTCTGCGTACCCCGTAAGGGACCCAGCGTAATCATGTAATAATACTAATAGCGACTAAATTAAATGAATGAAATATAAATATAATATAAGAGATAATAAGAAATGCAACAAAAATAATGAGTAAATAGTCATGTAAGAAATAAATATTCATATTTTTAACATTTGGTAAACGTTAGTTGCAAAAATAAATGAGAAATATTAATCGAGGGGGGAAATATACAAACGGGAATATATAACATTAGTTTTCGTTACTGTGTTTTGACATAACTCGACACTAACAATAATGGTAACTTTATTAAAAATTTAATTAATTTGACAACCTAAAAATATATATAATATTGCACAATTCAGATAAATAATAATTTATATCAAAGTATATCATCTAACATAACCAGTCTTAACTTCCGGTACAATGGGAATTACTGACATATTCTGTACCGAAGTGGCCTAACCCAACGTAATCTAATCTAACAACGTTTTGCTTGAAAATTATAGAAATGTTCGCAAGTGATACTGACCTCGCTCTGAGGTCCCGATGACACGTCACTGGAACTAATCGAAGTGCCTCTACCCGAACTATCCTGTGACTGGTCGCTGTGCATGCCGCGACCATCCCCAGCACCCACACCCACACCGAAGCCAGCGTCCATCATGTTACCGTTGACATCATATTCCGGTTCCTCACCATCTTCATCCTGTGGTTCGGGAACCTCTTGCATTTCTTCTGGTATTTCAGCCTGGAACCGTAGCTATACTTACATATATGGTTAACGAAATCATAACACAATATGTAACAAAGAATGGAAAATCAATGATAAAAATTATAACAATTGTTATCATTAATGTCCTCCAACGTAAACAATACATATTATCAAGATGATAAAACCGGTGCACTTACAGAGTGCTGTTGACTAATAACGTGAAACAGCCAATTCGGAACAAAGGCGTCGTCTTCAACGGTGCATGATTCGTAGGTGTCCGACGATCTACCAGACACGAATAATTCTTCAGATGTCTGCAAATATCAATACATGAAAAAAGTTGATAATGGTGTAATAATGATGTTATTCAATCATATTGTACACTTTCAATTATTAAAGTATACTAACGACTTGTCGGGCAATTTCTAACGTCAGATTTCCAGTTTCGGGGTCAACTAAACTGATGTACTCCGGCTGGTCACCAACAACGGGCTCACTGTCCATGGAGAAACCACTAAATACTTGCACGGCTAAAACACCCCCGGTATTCTGTTATAGAAAACATAACAAAGATTTCAATATTATTGATTCACGGCTTATAACAATGTATCTCCCCGAAGGGGCAGGCAGAGGAGAGCAGGACACTCCCACGTTTTACCAGTTATGTTTATAAGTATGTGACAGAGTTAAAATGGAGATGCCAAAATGCAACACGAGAGTAAGAATTCGTAAAATTATGTACAATGCGCTCATCAAACCATCATAATGGAACTAAGCAGTTTCTCTACCTCTCTCATAACTAGCGGAAACGACGACGTCAAGCATTGTTAGCCTGTTGAAGTCTAGTCTAACCGCGTGGCGCGACCGCGATAGAAGAGTGCGAGAAGACATAAAGAAGAGAATCAAAAGAGTGAAAATAATTATTACCTTCAGAACATTTTGATCTTTTCTTTCAAATATGTCATGTACCGTTTTATTATCTGAACTTTTTTGTGGGACCAAAGTATTGTCTAATTCATTGTGAGCGCAAATATATTCGGTCAATTTGGACGTAGACTCCGTAGACTTGTAGGAAAGTAAATCAGTATCGATACTCGGTAATACCGAATCGGTGGTTGTGAAAGAGTTGTCGAGAGATGAGATACCCAGTGGTAAGCTTCGGGCATCGAGTTCAAAAGAGTAATTCAGTAAGGCAGTTTCTATATCTCTTCCGGAAATGTTACAAGTGTTCTCATTAGTGACAATTGTCTTGTAGCTCATTGGGGATGAACAATCATTTAAATTTTCGTCTTGACTATACGCGTTTAGTATTACTGTTTCTGTATCTGAAGCATCGTTATCTTGCATTGTTTTAATGAAACTTAACCTTTCCTCTATTAATTTCTTCATTGCTGCATTTATTGTACTATTTGATCCTCTAACAGTATAGTTTTTATTATTTTTAATATAGTTGTCACAAACTCCTTCTGTAGCATTGGATATGTCCAATACTGGAGTGGATGAACGAGTTAAATGATTAATCTCTGGTACCCAAACGTGCTCCCAAGAACGCACTAAGTTGTCCTTACTCTTAACAGGAGACTTACTATTTGCAGGCAACTTTTTAAAAGACGAACGTTTTGGTAGTACTTGATGATTATTTATATTTTTATTGTTTAGCGATTTTATTTTAGAACTATTGGGTACATATTCTCCTATGTTGTCACACTTTTTGCGACCTGGAGGGCTCTCCGCTTTCGTTTTAACAATAAACATTTTTTTATCTCTATCGCCCACAAATGCTTTAGAAACATTGTCAACCTCTCTTTTAAGAGTGTTATGTTTTTTTGAAGTTTCTGGTAAATTTTCCTTATCTGCACATAATATGGACAACGAATTAATTAATTTGGTTTTGCTTTTTTTGATATATTTGTTTACTTTATTATCCATTTTCTCGACAGAAATATTTGGCGAAGTGTTTCTGTCCGGTGACGTATTGTTGTTTTTATTACAACAAAATGTTGTCTTCATCGGTAAGGCACGTACTGTAGCTTCACTGTTAGGGGATGAACACGGAGAACTGTTTTGAGATGGTGGGCTATAGTTATTCCTTGAACCATTTCGTTTAGTTATTGGTTTAGAATTCACCGACGATGAATTGGTACTTCTTGAATTCTCGATTTCGTTGCGTAATACAATGTACGTTACATTTTTTTGCTTGTCATTGAATTTTCTTAAAGTATCTTGTAGTTCTTCTGTTCTGGATCTGACCAAGGGGGGCTTTATTTTCTCTTTCGCAAGTGGCAAATCAACGGACTTATTTAATTTATTTGCATTGGTCACATATTGCTTTTTACTATATTTAAAACTAGAGTTTTCTAAAAATACCTTGGCAGTACTTTTTTTGTCATAACCGTTTTCCTTCAAACGGCTACATTTCAAAATCGGCTTATTTTGGGTTGCCCAAATATTTTTCACACTTTTTTGCGTTATTATGCTAAAAAGATAATTTTTAATATTGCAAGTGCTCTTAGTAATTTTAAAAACAAATACATAAATGTGTGAATCTTATACCCACCTTGTCAACATTTTTGAAGCAACCTGTGAAAGCAAAACTTTCAATTTATATTTAACCTTTTTGTGGGTAGTTTGATTAATATATTAAATTACAAATTGATTACCTTCGTTACGTTATTACTATTTCGAGCGGTTTTTGTTACACTATCTGTAACGCATAATTTCCTATCATAACGTTTATTTACTAGTTCTTGTTTTGCTTTTGTGTATTTCATAATCTGCTTGTGAACAGAATTTTTTTCACGGACTCTAATTACTTTATCTCCCTTCCAAGGACACACATTTTCTTTTGAATTTACTTTTTTATTCTTAATTATTGGTTCACGTTTTCTAGTATGCATTTGCACATTTAGACTTTTCTTGGCTAAAATTTTTGGTCGATTTCTTAGCCATTCTCCTTGAAATATTACGTCTTCAGAAACCTGTCTGTCCCTATAACTATGTACGTGAATTCTGCAACAGCTCAATTTTGGTTTCGCATATCTAGACAAAGATGCGTTCCGAGGTATTTCGCCATCAATTTGGTTACTCAAACAACATAAACGCAATTTCGATTGATTATTAGAAACACGCAATTCAGAAGACTCTTTTGTGTTGGGGACGCTTAATAAAGGTATAAATAACCTGCTATCTGCATTATCAGGTCTAATATCGCTATCCCGAGTCATTGTAGAACAATCAACATTTCTTACTAAATTTGTTTCAGAGTCTTTTATTTTTACTGGTTGATTTTTACATATTGATAAAAGGTTATAGTCATATTCGTCCGTTACAGTACCAAAATCTACTAAGTGTTTAATGACATTTAGGTTTGCAAGCGAATCGCCAATCTTTATGCCAGTTTCTCGCATATTAGTGGCATTTACTAAAGAGCCAACGACAGATGGAGTGGGGCCTGGTACTACAATGTCTGTACCACATTGCACATCCATGCTCACATGACGAATGCCCTTCGAAGTACTTGGTTCGTTTAAATCTGCACAATAAATAAATTTGTTTTATCAATGTGTTAAGATATTATTGCTATTTTTATTTTCATATGTTCATGAACAAATATTTATTACCATACAAAAATATAATTTCAGAATCAACTGTTTCGATTGGATTAATGTGATCACAATCAGAGCTATCGTCTTTAGTGACATTAATAACTCTTTCAAATATATCTTCGGATTCCATAACATCAGAATTGTGATCCACCTCAGTCGCAATAGTACGACGTAAAGCTATGGTTTCTTGAACATCCTCACTAATAATGTCGACAAAAAAACTTTCTTTTGTAGCCGCCACATTATCAGGTGTATATTTATTGTTAACATTAAGTACAGAAGAATTCGCCTTGTCACTTACATCTTGATAACACAGTTCTAACAAACTTCTTGGAATCTGTATTTTGAAAGTTCAAAGATACATTATTTACAATTTAAGATAAAATTTATTGACAATAACACATGAAAAGAAATATACTGACAGGTTTTGATGTAGTTGACTGTAAAGTGTGATATTCCTTAATAGGTTTATTAAACGTATAGCTTTTGTACTCAAAATACTCAAATTTTTTGCTATAACTTTTATACAACTGCCCAGAACTAGAACGTTTCTTTGATACTTTTTTAATAAGCTTGTTTTTACTCTGTCGCTCTTTAATTTTACTGTTACTTTTGTTACTTGGGTTTGGTGATTTACTAAATTTATGTCTTGAACGGACTTTTAAATCTGACTTATTGACCTCATCATTTTTCAACTGAAAATCATTCGACGTGTTTGAATCTGAACTTCTAAAATCAGACTTTACATTATGAGGAGGAGAATCCTGATCAAAATCTTCATCGACCCAAGCTTTTGTGATTTCCAAATGAATTTCTTCTTTGCTTTCAGATTTCATAGATTCTAATCGTAATTCTCCATATAAAGATTTTGGTTCTGTATAGAAATAAATTTTTAATTACAATGATCTTTAACATTTAGGATACATGCTAATAAACATTTGATTATAACCTGATATAAATGGATCCAGTTCATTGCTTGTAGCACTTAAATTGCCTTCAGTACAATGGATTTCAGATTTTAAGATGAAGTCTTCATTGTCAAGATCTACAACAACTCAAATTAAAATGAAATTATAATCGTAAATGTGAAATTCAATGAAATCTAAGGTACCTGTCCAATGTTTGGGTTCGTTTCAGTTCAAACTGTTAAATTTTTCTAAAACCATATTTGGTACACCCACGAAAATAATTCATCAGTTAAAGTGAGAGCGTACAAAGAAATAAAAATTTTAATTATCGAACTAGCAAATTTACCTGATGATAACGTTAAATATTTATCTAGAATTTTTTCCCTGAAAAAGTTAAAGTAATCATTTAGTAATCATTATGATAAAAATTTTCGTAAGCTTCATGTACTTATTAGAAACTTGAATCTAAACTCACGTCAAGTCATTATTTTCCCATTTACATCGGGCACTACCAAATGCGTCTGAAAGAATTATTGGTTAACAATGTGTATCCTTTTACATGTAGGTGGGTTTGGATACATTATATAAAGAATCGAGGAATAAAAATGTTGGTAGCATTTCATTGTTTTACTTACTATTTTTACCTATTTATGTAAAATAAGCAACTAAGTTATTTGAACTGTTTACCATAGCCAATAGCTTTCAGGGGATAATTTTCGATGAAATATTTCCTTCTTCGTTCAATTGCTTTCTCCGTGAGGGAGAGAAGATCTAGAAGTTTCCTCTGCATCCAACTAGCGGGCGGTGGACTTTGATGGGTCTTGCTGGTGCGGATTGCTAGCTTCATCAGTCTACAGACTACGCGATCTAACTCAGTAGTTATGTCTTCGTCAGCTGTCAGCAGGGACCGAAGCTTCTTCACTTTCAAATCTATGGCATGACGAAGACTTCGTCCTACGACAAACCTCTAATCACTTCAGAAAGGAAGACTGTGATTTTAATGTACATTCAATTACATGTATACTAACAGTTATAACACAACCAATGATCTCCTAGCTAAACCAAGAATATTATTAACAGCAATATTATTACAATGTATGTGTTACTAGCATAAGATGGACTAGTTGTCATATATTTTACCATATACATCTGGCATCAAAGTACTTGCGTCCGATAGTGATTGACCATCAGTTGTGTCCCACTGAAAGGCAACCAAGTACATTTACTATGGAATATCATGTACTGTTAAATTAAATTAATACTTGATGCATAATATTTCAATGTTAATCACGTTTTATTGATATGGAATTGAACTACATGTTTCTGCTAACCCTACAGGACCTATGTATGACTAATACGAAAAATCACAATTCAAACAAATATTAATAAATATATTTATTTTTTTATTTAATCAGTTACAAAATATTGCAATACATTAATACATACATAAGTTTATTGCTTAGACATACATGCTAAACTTTACTTATAAGCTTAGTCACTACACTTCTACGAATAAAAATCACAGTAAATTGGCAGATACAGCGTGCAGTCTTACACAGAGATAAATAATTTAACAGTTCTTTTACTAATATAAACTCCATTAAGGTGCCAGGCGGCGGTTGTTTCACTTCAACGGTTCTAGAGCATAATATAATGAATTTTAGAATTTATTAATTGCGTGCCTATTACAATAAGACAAAAATATATGCAATGGAGGTGCTTAAGTATATACTTTTTATTTAACTATAAAATTGTTTATATCTTGTGTAAATAAAACAATTATAACCTAAATGTTTGTACAATTAAGCTGCAGAAGTGTGCAAGTTGCATATCTTGAGTTCAAAAAGAAATGTCAAAAAATCGATTAGCTAATCGAGTAGGAAGAAGATATCGAGATACTGGAAATATTTTATTTTAAATAATGCTCTCTGTTTGATTGCAAAAACATTATATCTGATACAAAAAGTGCTTAAACTAAATTTAAATATCTGGGTTAGTCTCAATTCTGAGTCTGTGACCTGTGAACATAACTATTGCCAGGGCTCCGTCTAGTAATAACAACGTTAGCTCGTCGTGCTTATTAAGTGTATGAAGAAAATAAAACGACTCTATGAATTAAGATCTTAGCCCATGTGTACATAACTGATTCGATAAAAGTTGCCGAATTTTACATTAAAAAATTCAGTACAAAATAGCTACATAGGTATGTGCGTTTATGAATAAATATTGTAAAGGAACTCAGGATGACATTCTATATACCACAAAGTTATAATATAATTATTGAACAAACATTACTCAAACTATTGTGGGCGACAGGATAACTTGGTTGAAATGTTTACAGCCAACAATAAAAGAACAAAATAGATGTCAAACAGAGATTGTACACAATCAATGTAC
>DWME01004343.1:0-16522 GCA_018244795.1 Parelbella ahira ahira
GCGCGCCATGGATTTGAACCCAGGACCTCCGGAATGAGAGGCTGAATTCTTAACCACTAGGCTACCACTGCTTTTTACTAAGTGTTTTACTAAATTAAAAAAAATTACTAAGTGTAATAATAATTGTAATTGTACCATAAGTTATGTATAAATGCGACTATTTCCAAAAGAAATGGCCTGCCAATTTATGCACTTTTCAATTCTTTGCAAGCATTGTAAAATACAGTTTTTAGGTTTCTTCGAGCGCTACTTACAGCGGGCGTTTCCGCCGATTTTCAGAGGTTACTGACGCTGCCATAGTCGTTAACCGTGGTTTTCAGTATATTCTTGATTTTTATATACAGAATAAACGCAAAGCCAATTGAGCTCGCTTGCTCGGAACTGTGTTTTATAACAAAAGTTATGTGAATATGAAAATCTACGCTGTCATAGATGATCATACGGTCATATCTGTCTAATAGTTTGGCTCTTCTCCAAAGAGCAGAGAATATGGTGATAATGAGCTGTTAACTCATTCAAATCCTCAGCAGTTTTTATTTTATTTTAAATCTAAGCAAAATTACGAAAAAATGTCACGCATGTATTTGTTCCGTCAGTAACGTGAATGGTAAAACCTGAAAGGTTATCAATATAGGTTTTAATATGGTTAAAATGACAAAAAATATCATAAAATTGAAAACCAATAGATATTAATAATATTCATTATAATATTTTGGTTTTTCACCTCCACGAACCTAACAAAAATGTAGTCTAAACAATATAATTTACATGTTCTGGTAGGTTGTAATCTACTCTAAGATCAACTATATGTTGATCCATTACTTACGGAAGACGCCATGTAAATAAATACTATGTATTAGTACAACTCAAGAAACAAACGTGGAATATTCTAGATGTTGGAGAGGGTTTAGTTTTATGTGTGCCGTACCTATTCAGTTCGATACTAATGTAACTAAATTTACTGTGTCATCAACTCGGTCCAGTACATCACAGGCAGAATTCGGTTTTATACCAAATGGAATATAAATGAAAAAACTAACAGAAGCGTATGTACGTAACCACTTGGTCTTTATAAAGCCGCTATCAAAATAAAAGGTGAATATACATGAACTGGCAGCCAATCGTAAAAAAAAAACTTTAGTTTCGCCAGCCGTAAAACTGTGTAGCAAACTCGTTGGCTAAGATAAACATTCGGCTTGTTGCACGTGAGTGTAACAGATTCGTAAGTACTCCCGCGTCACCGGGGATCAGCTATTCACACGTGATGCGTCAGTTCTCTTTGTTAGATACTTCAGATGGAAGGGTAACAACGGAATAAAAACGGACAATGTACATGCTCCTTAATAATTTAGCATTCTATTTTATTACCGTAAATACAGTAAAATTTAGTACATTTTTCTGTCTTTGCTCGGTTTGAACATGAAATGTATATACATATTTATTCCATATAAGCATCTTGGGTTTCGGTGATTCTCTACTTTTTCTACTTTTTCGTAATTCTCTACGAAATCCGATTGCCTAATCTTTTTAAACTTTGCACTTTTCTTGTTATTAAAATTAAAGTCTTCATTATTACAAAAGTTTGTGACTCCTGACCCCTTTCAAAAGCTGACCCTGGTTTAATAAGGCGAATGTTTAATTTTTAAGTCACAATAAGTCGAAGAAGATGATTAAGTATTAAAAATATACTCTATAAACACTGTTGCCGGTTTGTGTGGAAAGTAATTGGATAAAATCTTTTGTTAATCTACATATCGAGCACTTTGTAAATCAAATATTATAATTGGTTTACGCCACATAAAACATTTGAATGTGCAATCTTTAATTTTAAATATTTTTCAGTGTTACAACTGGATTGTATATGTACATATTTATAATTAACAATTATAAACGACTTATTATATGATATAGGTATATATTAAATTAGTTACAATTTTATTCATATCATAATTTATAGGTTCGTTACATCGTAGCAATAGAGTAACATCGAACGCCATGAAACATGTAACCTCACTCCCCGAATGAGAATACATTTGCGTAGTATATTACGACATTTTTGTCTGTCTGTGATAGGTATCTTTATATATTGGGCTTTTATCAGCTCCATGTCATAGCGCACCGGGGATACATCAGAATGAAGAAAAACGAGCGTGCATCCTTTCAGAATACAAAAGAATTTTTAATATATTGAGTATGTAATATCATTTTACGGCCACAAGTGAAAAATATATGAATAAAAACCTGGACTGTTTTAACAATTAAAAAGTAACAAGTGATTTGGTTTAACAGCGATTTACTCGTAAATATCACCGGGTTGCGATAAATTTAAATAAAAAGTTTTAGTCTCAACATGAAGTAAGTAAAAATTTTGGTTTTATAAAAAAAGTTACCGACGATCATTTGCGATGTTTTCACAGTAGTTAGAAGTACGGTCTACAGAGGCTTAGTATTCACGTGGAGTAGGTACGGCAAAGTCGTTTAAAGTTTTCTGTTCATTGGCGACATTATTTGTTTGGTAATGGAATCTCCATTTTGAAAATATTTTCGAGTTAAAGTTGAGAGTTGAGAATTGAGAACTCGTTTTGTAAAAATACCTCGAAGTTTGTACCACGAAATCATTTCGGTTTGATCGCATTTCAATACACAGTCAATATCATTCTTGTAAAGCTTAGCGACGGTATCTCAAGTGATGAGCACGAATATAAATTCGTTTTTTAATAGTATTGATGATATACTACAACTATTAAATATTTCAGTTTCTTATTAGTTTTCAAACATAAAGCTTCAATCGTTCACTATGGTATACATCCGCATGATTGAATGATATACGAGAGTACATTGCAATATTTATTTTACAACATTTGTCTGTACAAATACAAAATATATAAATATAATATACATAACTTACTCCAAGAACTAAATCGACTTGAATAAGCCATCATATTATTCATGTTAAAATCAAGATGGCTCCGATATTCGTAACAATGTTTCAGCGCTCGACGAGCCGACCTTCAGCGAACGATATTTCACGTAATATTTGTATCGAAACAAACATAAATCGTTAAAATTACCTATTCATGTGTACAGAGATAAACTTAAAAGTTACTGGAGCGATTTTATTGGCACTCCTGCTGCCTGGGAACGCGCCACGTGCTCCGACCGTCGATACCGATGTAAACGTTGCTGCGGTACTTATTATCGGGAATTTTAATGCTTTATAAACTTTACATTTTTTTAATTAGATTATTACAGTAAAGAACTACTTATAAAATAAATTTTTAACTTATTACGGGCATTGTTATATGTAGATGTAGGCTTATTTTTTTATAAAAAGGAGGTGATTGAACATGTGTGTAGATAAGTGTAATAATATTAATATTAAGGTTACATATTATCTGTAGCTATTATGGTTTAATATAATATAGTACTAATATAAATATAGAATATTTTAATAACATTTGATTTAAAATATTGACTATTTGCGGTAAAGATGTTACTGTAATGTAACGCATTAACAAATTTTAAATTCGTGAGTATAATTTTCTATTACGCTTTTAAATGACCACGACTTATAATAACGAGAAAATTTCAAATAACAATATGTGCAAGCAGGAAAGTTTTTATCACCTAATATTAAATTGTATCTTTAAATGAGGACATACATAAAAAAAAAACTTGCTATCGCAAAAAACTACGAGCCATTATAACTTCGAGTAAAACTTCCAACGTTATAGTATTTTTGTATACTCGTGTGTACTAGATTTTCGGTTGTAATTTTTCTATTCACCATGTTAACAAAGTAGTATCAAAAGAAAAATAAACGGTTAGGCCCGTTGCGATGTAATGTGGGAATTTATTTTGGCAGAATAACTGAAAAAGTTAACTCGTTTTTACAGATATGACTTCATTGGTATGTAGGTACAACTTGTGTCGTATATCTTTCTTCTTTTTACTTGTCTACCTTTTCTCTTCGTTAACACGAAGTTCCATGAAAAGTATTGTTAAAAACAAGGAGAAAATATATAATTCCATTTATTAAAATACGTTCGAAAATTAATGGACTTTGAGCGGAAATTGAAACTGGAATGTATTTAGGATTGTTTAGATATAAAATGTTGAATGGTGAAACTATTTTATTTTATTGACGTTCCATGCTAACCTATATCGGCTGTCAATATAAACAGCATTATAAAATAGTTCCTAAAATTAAATAAATATAGCAAACAAGCCCCTTTAAGCACGTTAAATATTAAGAGTAGTGTAAATGAAATTAGTTGTCCCTTTAAATTATAGTGGACAGAAGGGTGGTGCTGAACTAATGCAACCTCAGTAGTTACTTCTAGACCGGGTGATCGACGTTGCTGGTATAACTATAACCTATGGAGAACAGAAAAGCGCGTACCAATGACAGACTGCGGAAATAGAGTTACATTATACTACTGCGTTGTGTGAGCGAAACATGTTGGGAACATGAAACATGTATATTTTTTAACTTTGTGGCGTCATTCGCACATCAGTTATTACATTGTTCGACACAGGTGTATTGTTTTTTGGGTATATCGACATGGAATGCATTATAACGTTTATGTAATACAGTATTCTTTCATCCTTTTATATGCATGTGTGTGTGTGTACACACACACATGCACACACTATCAGCCTGTACCGTCCACTGCTGGACATAGGCCTCTCCAATGGCACGCCACTGAGCTCGATCTTCTGATCGACGCATTCAACTACTGCCAGCCACTTTGCGTATACCGTCACTCCACCTAGATGGAGTGTTTGTTCATATATCATTATTACATAAACTTAACGACTCTTAAAAGTGATTTTTATTTTTTTGCGTCTACCATAGTAGGTATCTTTTTATTTTTATAATTTTTCAAGAGTTGACTGGCGAAGAATGCTTTTTGATATTAAATATGCCTTAAGTTTCTTTATTGGTTTATAATAAAGAATAAATACATATAGAGGCACGAAAATTTAAACAAATGCTTTAAATTCTCAAATGCTATGCTTTTTGGAAGTGATCGTTAGAAGCCTTCAACACTATTATAGTTTCCCACACGGAACCAACATCGCTGCGGCTATTTATGGCACTGAAGAGGCTCGAGAGACTAGAAGCATTTGTATGTATTTTAATACGGTGAGTATACCGTTCTGAAAACAAGATGAATATTGTACACATATCTATTCTATTGTGTCTAATAGTTCTAAACTAGTCTTTGTTCAAGAACCATTGTATAAATCGGTAAAAGGATATCAATAAAATAGAAGAAATTTAAATTTCGAACAAAGACACATGCACATAAAATATTTTTTTATTGTTTATTGGTGGCCACTACGAAAATATTTTAAGGAGACGTCCGCTGATTGTTTGATGAGATACATTTAAAAACACATAAAATTTACGAATCGCGGTCTGTGGACATAAAGATAACTGCCACTGGGTGCTCTCTGTCTACCTCGTAAGGATGCTGGTATGAGGATATACCCATAAAACAATAATGCGCCATTCATTCCTATTTATCCGAGATTTCAAATAGTTTTAATGTAAAGTTTGTAGGAAAACAACAAATTGAGGGTTCAATAAACCAAGCAAATAAGGGCAATGTTTATGACCTAAAACCAATTCTGTTTAAAGCTTCATCGGCCCTTACGTGTAGCTTCTAATATTTAGTGAAACGTACAAAAGTGACTTGTCTTGCAAAAGACGATGTAAGATAAACTATAAAATTTTCAAGTTTACAACACTTGTGTTGTTTTTGTAGCTTTCCAGTATAATTAAAAGGAAAATAGGCCACCCACCTAACAGGCGTTTTGAAGGCCTGAAGAAAAAAGCTGGATGCAGGTGGATTGGCGCCCATTGGGAAACGGCTATATCCAGCAGTGGACTGTAATCGGCCCTAAATGATGATGATGATGATTATGAAGTTAAATATTGGTATAGGCCGTTGTCAGGCTCCGATTCAGTGTAGTGGGAAGCAAAATTTCCTTCTAAGATGGACGGCGCATGTCTAGAACAAGCTTATTTAATTAAATATGCTTTAGGATAATGGAAATGCCTCCAAAAAATTCAAAAATCAGTTTAATTAAATTAGAGAAAACAAAAAATCCCATTTAATTAACTAGCGTTTTTATAATTCTCTAAATCACTTTCATAACGAAAAAATCAAGTAGATTAACAAATATTAAAAAAAAAACAACGATAGATGTATAGAATTTACTGAAGTTAAAAATAGTTGTAGTAAAATGGATACTTCTCGAACTATCCACCAAATAAACGCATACCATGTAATATTCACAGGCATTTGGCGCGTGGAATGTTCCAGAACTTAGTTACGCTGCAGATATACGCGAACTTCCATGTTTCGTTTCGTTAATACATTTTACCCTCTCACCTTGACTCACTCGCAATAGCATCCAGAGGAATCAAGTAACATTCGTGTTTTTAGATATAAGTCTTACCTACATTTTACACGCAAGCCTGTTGATATAGATATGGAACTTGGCAGGAAGATATGTATGTATGTGTATTGATAAAGAATATTATTGAGGTCATATAACTAGACGTGTTACTTCCATATTATTGCAATTCAAGTATTTTGTAAAAGTGTATATTATGTCGGATAAGCTCAGAAACAAAAATCAAACCGAGTACCTATGTTACCTATATACATAAAAATATTGACTTTACTATATTGATACAATTAAGATAAAAATACACATGGTCGAAAAGTAATATTGGAACAATTGATTTACATAATAATTAATATTACTAAACTATCTAATTTCTTGTTTATTCAGTAGCAAATTGGTGGCAGTGGCCACTAGTGGCTGCTGTCTGCTCAAATAAAGTTCGACATGTAGTATAAGTATTGAGAGAAGCGGTGAGCTTGTTTCGTATGAAATGCAATCGGCTTCTCGAAAACAACTTAGTTACGCTGTGGATATGCCACGTCCACAATAACTTGAGCTGTTCCTGTTGCACGATACAAAAAATGTTTATATTTCAAAGCAAATGAACCAAAATTGATTAGGTGTCTGTATGAAGGACTTTAAATCCAATATTTCATGGTATTTGGATAACCTCAACTCCTATACTATTACTTAGTATAACTAACTGTTGAGCCGGGGGTCATGGGTTCGATTCTCCTCCGGTACATACATACATTTATACGTTACGCATATTTGTTTTATTTGGGAACAAAAAATATGCATAGCTTATGAACCACTTTGTTACAGCAGTACGGGATCTGTTTAGTTTGTAATTAGATTAACGTGTCTGGAGGAGGCTTCAAATTTTATTTATTTAAGAAAAACTTAAAAAAAGTCGACTTTATCCCCGAAGGGGTAAGCAGCGGAAGTAGGTATATACTCCCACGTTTCGATCGATGTTGAGTTTTTTAGGGAACACCAATTGATGTGGATCTGATACTTCGTATGTTTAGAAAGTTATATAGTAAAATGGAAAACTGATTAATAACGGTCCTCCGAAAATCTGCTCAAAAGTAAGATTTTCATGTCTTAATAGATTAAAAATTCACACCAGCGGCGGCGCTGAGAGCCTAACTTAAATGGACGTATAGCGAGAAGGATTCGTCCAATCCAATTATCTGTCGCTTCCGACTACGTCCATCATCTAGAAATATGTAGTACACGAATAGTGGCTACCGTTTTCACCGTTTCTCGTTCGATCTTTTAATGTAATAAAGGAACACGTCTAGAAACTTCTTTACAATTCCAAATGCAAATTTGAATTGAAATTGTTATCTATTTTCCGCTAGTTACGGCACTAAAATCTACAATTTCTTATCCGTTTGTTCGTATTCACTAAAATTTAACCCGGTTTATTAATATAGCTGATAAACGATCCGCGTACAAATAATTAGATTTGTTTTTATATATTCGTAGTCCATACAATTTTACCCGATTTAACGTTACGGCTAACAAAAGATCGATGATCAAAATGATTACAAAATAAATACGCAATAAACGCTTTTGTGTTTTTATGCTTTGAAGTTGCGAGGTTTCTTAAAACAATGGCCGAAAATAAATTAAACGAAACATTATTGTTTGCTTGCCACAATTATTCAATATCATTCTTTTGTTATGGTAACACTAGTGACTGTTAACTTCAAAGGTGATCAAATCACACAACGTTCAGGAAGGCTTTTATATATGAACATATACCTACATATATTGCTTATTAAGATAAATGTTACGTTAAAATAAAAAAGTGTGTTATAACTTTTTGTATAGGTACGTAGATTTTTTAGTTGTAAGTTATGTTTTGCAATGACAATGTATAAAAAATTCATTATCTTTAATAAATAAATTCAATTTTTATTAATTGTCTTTTATTACAGAGAAAGCTTAAATACACACAGAATGTCTATATTTTCTCGCCATTTTAATACGAGTACGTTTAAATAACAGCGTAATCAGTGAACGTATGAAGTTTGTTTTTCGCGTTGGTTTTATGGCTTCTGACAACGGCCTACACCTTTTAATATCCTTCGTCGAAGACCGCAAGGTGTGGCCAAACGTAGTACCCTCGCAAATTGAATGTTGAGTTACTTTGGCACGTTCCCGTGGTTCACTATGAGTAGGTAGAAGATACCAATGTTGCAGATATGTTTAATGTTGCCAGCTTCAAATCGGAAGTATCCGCATTTTTCACTTTATGTTGTTGGATTGTATCAAGATGAAACAAACGAAAGAATTTCTATTCATATAAAAATGAGATAAATATAATAGTATGAACATTTGCTTAAAATATGTTAAAAAAATAATTTTATATAAATTTATATATAATACAGATACTTTGACTGTTCTAAGTGGTCCAAGCAATTTTACAGATTTCGTATGAAAACTGTACTGAGTTGTTTAGAATAGTGCCAACTGCCAACCATAGTTCCGTTATAGTGTGAAAAGGCACTTAAAATTGCTTCCATGTGTTTCAGTTCTGTTTAATATTTCATATACGTAAATATTCGTAGCTTACGTGTCTATTTGACAATACAATGATTTTCATTAAAGCCGATTATATTTACCGGACGGATTGCTTGTTTTAAAAGAAATCAAAGAATATAGTAAATTGCTGTTATTAATATAACACTATCGTCTATCCCATTCTTCTTCTACTTTATTCTTCTGTAGAAATAAATGTTAATGTAAATGTCTACTTAATAGTGGATAACATATTTAAATGTACGCGGTAGCTGGCTAATGTGATTGCTGGTATATCTATGAATGATTAACTCATTACACGATCAACTCATCACAAGGTGAATGGAGATTGAATAATAAAGGAGCGAAGGAATTAATAAATGATTAAGTCGTTTGATTGAGTTCTTTAGATAATTAGTCAGTATCAGTTATTTAATTTAAAGAAATCATTACAATAAATTAATAACAATATGAATTCATATAAACTGTAAATTATTTACATGCATAACTTTTTTCTAAAATTTGAAGTCCATGCATGGTCTTAGTTTGGTTTTGTCGTTAAGAAACTTTTCACGTCTCAAAAGTTTAGTTGGAATAATTCCCTACTCATCCTTTCCTTATATAAAATGTAATGTTTTATATAAAATATGTCCCTTTTATCAAACTGTTTGACTTTAGTAAAAAAGGACAAAGGGTTTAATGTTTTCGGATTTATTTTAGTTTGCTGAGTGATTTATTAAACTACATCACGTTACACTTGACGAAGGTGGGAGGAAACTAGCGGTTTAGAATGTCTATGATATTTTTGCAACTATATATTTTATAACTGTGCATATAACATATTATATTACTTTACAGATATATCATTTACAGTAATACGTCATAGACAATAATTTTAACTTTTTTTTTAGTGAAGCAGACGCTCTAATTTCGTTCACTTATTTAAGATTTTTTATTTCAGATACCAAAATGCCGCAACATTTATTAACTTTCTCCGTGATCGCCATGCTGGTCATGTCAGTCGGTGTGAGCGGTAAACGTGAGTACTTATTTTTTCATTACTCATATAAAAATGTTTGTTAGCTCTAATGAAGTTACATACGCCAACAGAGATTATAGCGGGCTATTAGCTAAAAGCTTATGTGTCTAAGACTAGGTTCATATGTATACATGAGATGGTAGGGCCGGCAGCTGAGTTCGTTGGTAGGTCAATTTGGATTGGACAAGCCTTTACCAATTAACGTCAATTCCCTTACGGTTGCACGTACCAATTCTTAAGGGATCTATTGGTCATTTAGCATCCACGTCGTGGTTCCCTAAATGTCTGACGTTAAATCTAGCCTCGGTACAAAATAATTACCACCATTTTACAGCCCATAGCTTCAATAGAGCCGTATTTTAGAGATCATTATAGAGAACAGTAAACTCGATGACAAGGTGCGATGGCGCTCGTTAGAGGAGGCCTATGTCCAAAAGTGGACTGAGAAAGGCTGATGGCTGATTGATTATTTGATGGAGAACTTTCCCCTCCTAATCTGAGAGGAAACTCTTGTCCAATGTGAAAAAACGGCCAAAAGAAATTGAGAACTCTATTGTGCGCCGGTTTCCTGACGATATTGTTGTTCATCATTTGATCAAGATATATTTTTTTTTAAACGGCAAACTGTAAGCCATCTATTTGAGATTTGGCTTAAGGAACATCTGATTTAAAATAAACGTACCGTAAAATATGACTTGACGGTGTTAAGCCGACCAGCTCGCACGCAAAACGTAATGGGGTACATTAATGCGTGTTTCCATTAAAATCATTATGTGGAGTGTGATTGGACCTTTCTGGTCGGGAGGAAACACTTATCTGACCCAAACGAAGGTCCGACAGCCACGCCGCGGCGAGTTCGTTAGCGTTACGGATAATTCCTTGTTTAAACTGTTTATTAAAATATTTTTAATATGCTACACCATTGCTTTCTTTCGTTAAAAAACAACGTTAGAAAACAAAGAAACAAAATGGTATTTTTAAATATTACGAAATACCTATTGAAAACATCGCATATTAGGAAGTAGCTTTAACACAAACGTATGGTGCAATTATGAAGCCTAATTTTGGCCAAGTATTGCATGAATTGATTTCAATGTTTGAATGAAATGAATGAATGAATAAAGAAATGAATGATTGTAATATGAGCTCGGTAAGATTGTGCGTTCTTTTCAATATGAAGGGTGTATAGATGAAGTGTTTACGGGTGGTCAGTAAAATATAATGTAATATTTGGGATAGGATGTAATGGAAAGGGGAATCGAAATGCCAATAAACTTATGGGTCAATGATTAGTGGAAAAATGTTATATCTATATATGAATTAACATGTTTAGTATTAAATTGTAAGTTGAAGTTCAAACAATGCAGATTTAGAAACCGGGGTGCGTGTAGAAGCACGTCAGGTGTATAGATAGATATAATATGTATTTAGCATTTAGTCCTTTCTGCCCACCTCGTAAGAAACCTAGCGTGACATAATTTGACGCATGAATATGTTACGTTCGCAAACGTAGGTGTAGTCACGTGGGTGGAAATTTGGGACGAATTGAATCTTATTACTAAGTAGTACAATACATCCTAAGATTCTTACCTAACAATTGGTTAAAAGGTTACGCAAACGAAGAAGTTTGCGTAAGTGCGAACTTAAACGTGTATGAGTTTGTTCCCGGTAGCTAGGGGCTACGTTGGCGTGCTTAAATATGCTCTGTTTGTTTTGTGGCATAACTTGTATTAAGTTTACGGACTAGAAAAATAATAAGATTGGGCCCTTTGCTTGTAGAGTTAGATGTACAGTTGCATTTTACAAAGCAATGTAATTTTTTGTTAAAGATTTACATGTTAATTGGATGAACCACGATAGAAGAGTCTAGAATCCGATTGCGGGCTTTTACTGCGCCTGTTTCTGCTAACAAAATCATTTAGTGATAACTTTACGAGCGTACATAATAAATTCGAAATAAATAAATTTATTTATTTATTTTATCTAATTTGTCGGACACAAACGAAAATACTGTTTAAAATAAGGAACAATGTGTGTTGTACAGGTGTAGAGAAAATCAGTTAACAATCCGCGTGGTATAAGTACGACAATAAATACAAATATTTGCCGACGTGTATCATTATAACACATAGGGCAAACATACGGAAACGTTCCGCGAGCGATACTTAACAATATTTATGTTTGTAAGACGCAAAGCCTGTAAAGTTTCAGCGGCAATACGTGTTTATCGCTGGTTACATCGGATACACGTATTGTATCGAACACGCCGTATCTACATCAACCTTCATAATTCTGCGTAATTCACGCGCCCACCGTTAGTTGGAGGCTTTCTGGAAGTTTCTTAGATTTTCTTAAGGGTACTACAGATCGCGGTTGTATGAATGTTACGTTGGACTTTTCTGTGTATGATTGATTCATTTATTTTTATCATCTGAGATATCCATTAAGGATACGCGAAAAGATAAGTTTGTAGTACTGTATGTATCAGTTGTTCAGTGTGGCCTTGATACCGATTTATTCGTTAACGGTTTTAGTAAGTTTATAAGTTCCTATTGAATTTTTCCCGAATCATGTGACGTCCAAATTAATAATATTAGTTGTACTATTAGTTAGACAATAATTTGATCTTTTAACGCATTATACAAGAGTTATTGGAGTCAAATTGAGTAGATATTATGTATTTCTCTGAAGGGATAGATTGAGGAGCAATATGATTTAAAAAAAACCTAACATAACGCCTGTAATCGCGAAGGGGTAGGCAAAGTGTACTACACACACTCCCACGTTTCACTAGTTACGTTTAAGTCCCATGTGACAAATTATCAAAAATTACAACAATAAATATATCCATTATTATTGAAGAACAATAAAATAGATACACCGGTGACTAATTATCAAAAATGTTATTAATGATAGTTAAATAGGGATATACCTACATATAAATCTAAACAACCGCAAGATATAGCGAAGTTTTAAAACATCAAATCGAGTTACGAGCGCCACGTATCCCGGTAACAATTTCGCCAACTTTTATAACAAGAGGCCAAGTTTGGACAACTTCGTTGACTCGCTCCGTCATTTCGTACCCCATTACCAGCTATTTGGAACTTGAGATTGTAAATAAAGTATCGGTATTAACCTTGTATTTTTCTTGTATTTAACTTGAAAGCGGAAAATTTGTTACAACTGCCTTATATTTCAAACAAACTATGCGTTCAAGCGGTAGTTAAAGTCCTGGAAAGATTTTTTTAACGCTTATTATGAAAACTTTATCTGTCCTGTAGAAACATTTTATAAAATAGGAATTTTCAAAAATGTTTAGCTCTAATAAACAGGCAGAAAATACATAAAGAGTCAGTTGTATTATTATGCCGTTTTTTTTTTTTAATCTAACGGTCATTTGCCAAAGGGGCATAGACAGAACTTAACACAGTTACATTTAGAAGGTCTAATATATTCAACATCTTCGATTGTAGAGATTAATATGAGTAAATTCACGATTAAACATTTAACCATATAATTATATTTTGTTGTCACAATTGATATGCGGTTCTAAAGTTGGAACAGTTCTTCTGGCAACCCTGAATGTGGCAGTTAAAACGCCTACAGGGTGATATTATCAACAAATGTCTTAAAACTTTGAAAAGTTTCAGTTGAAATTTAGAATACAAAATAATATTTCTATTTACTTAAAGTATATTTAATATTTTCCATTTATAACCCTTACTGAATTTGTTATCGTTTTATTGTTTATTTATTTAATCTTTATTGTTATACCCTTGAAACCGATGTTAAATAAAGACTAATTAATCATAGTTAAGACTAATACTTTATAAGATTTTCTAACAATGGGTCCTGGATGCACACAATGAGGCCGCCATTATGATACTAAAAGAACCGTAATTACCAATTATGAAAATAACGTTTTAAGAAATCTTAGCCAATAAAAGGTTTGTACTTTGGAAGTACTAAGCTCCCCTGCCTATCCCTTCGGAGAAATACAGATGTGATCTATGTTATTCTTAAATACATATTAAACGGCAACGGGCCTGTTGGTTTTTTGTGGCCTTGAATGTTAACCCAAAGGTTATGGGGTCTTTTTCCACCCAGTACAAATATTAGAGTGGGTCAAAGCAAGAGGTACTGTTCGGGGTCTGGGTGTAAAATTATCTATGTGAGTATGTATTAAAAAATGTATGTACATATATACGAGTACTTTAATAGTTACCTATTTAAAATATTATTTAGCTTTACCTAGTTTGTGATCAGGCGGCTACGTGTCATTGGTTCGAAGATATTAGTATTGTTAGTACTATTACTGTGATTTCGTGAAGCGTGCCTCACTGAACCAATCCAGTAACAAAATTAAAAGATGTTGGTTCAGAAGACTAAATTGAATTAACTGGACTGGATTTAGGGAACCTTGAATTATGAGTATCAATTGTGGTTAAAGTTCAATGATAACAGAAGTAATTTCGATAATTTCATTATCCACTTCTAAAACGCGTATATAGAACAAAATGGAAGACATCTTAAAATAAGGTCAGGTTAAAGTTAGTTTATAGTCGAGCATGTCTGATGACTTCAATGACTGTACACGAGGCGATGAAGTATCCTAAAACCGTAGTCCGTGAAAACCCATAATATCTGCCTACCCCTGTATATGTGCAAGACAAATGCGAAACATAACTTTCATTTTTGTGATAAATAGTATATACCTACTTAGAATTATTTTTAACTTAGCTGATCTAAAATACTGCCTTAATCTTGTTCGTGTATGATTATGTTGTTATATTATCTCCATAATTATTTTCTTTTATTGTTAAATGATAGACTGTCTCGTTGGTCTGGTGGTTGCAAGCGCAACATATAAACGAGAGACCCTGGGCTTTATAGCTGGATTGGGTACTATTAGCGAGCGCGGCAATAGGCTCAACCTCTATTCATGTAATACTCTTCTCTGCCTATCTTCTCTAACTATCTCTACCTATCATTATCAACCTACTCCCGTCCACTGCTGGACATAGGCCTCTCCAATGGCACGCTACTGTGCTCGATATTCAGTTTTTCGCATCTAACCACTGCCGGCCACAGCGTATATATCATCACTCCATCTAGCTGGAGGGCGTCCTACGCTATTAAGTTGCTATTATATTCCACGTTGATCGTAATACGAGTACAAAACGGTACAATGTTCATAAGTTACGTACGTGAGCCAAATTACAGCGTGATATATTTCCAACTGTATGCAAATATGTAATTGCTCTAACTATCTTTATGTCCCGCGATACGTCACTTTGTTATGAGAGTTTGGTATAAAAACATTTACACGTTCATTTCAGGAATATTTAGTAGCTGCTTTGTGTCGTAGAAGTGTACGGTCTCATACTTTGTATTCGTGGATTACTGCAATATGATTTGAACGAAATTGTTCATAATTGTTATTGCTTTAATTTCTAATACAAAATTATTGGTGCTTGATTTTAAGCAAATTTTTGATTTGAATTATTTCAGTACGCATGTTGATTCTTGTTGAAGTAAAAGTTTAGAAATAAACCGGCAGCCATTTTGAATGACATAAAATGGCGGGAAAACATAAAAGGTGGATATGTTACTTTTTTAACGATCGAATAAATCTTTAAATAGTAAAGCGTTATAATCATTTATAGTTAAAAAGCGAAAAGCGTTTCAAAAGGACGAAGTGTTGTATAGAAGTTTACTATAAGAAATGATATAGGGTATCATTGACATGAAATAAAATAGTGTATTAATTAATCTATAATGGCAGAATGCCGAGAGTATTTTACTCTTTCCTCGTTTAATTATAATTAAGGAGAAACAAATCTTATAAAGACTGGGACTGTAAAAAACGTGAGATTTATTTTTCAAGTAATTTACACGAGTATGAAAGTAGCAGATTCAAATATGTTACTAATGGTACTTATAACAATGGTGAGTTTCAGATGTATACTAGTATATCCATTTGAGTGATAACGTATTGTCTCAAATTTTTTTTTATATTCGTATTAATTGGACTCCACAATGAATTAGCCCGGCTTGGCTCAAGAGGGCTGGACCCAATTCAGCGATCAAATCGCGAATGCAGAAGTCGTTTGAACAGCAGAGAATATGCAGCGAGCACGTGACCTGCGACATGAAACAGCGAGCCTTAACTTCCGAAGCATAAGTTACAAGACAAAGCGATATATTTTTTTCACTATATATTTTATATTTGGGACTCGGTGCTCTCTCTTAACTTCGCCAAAGACACGGCGTGATGATATATTCTTAATAATAAAAATAATAGAACTTTCTAGGAGTTTGTTTTATTTCAAAATTAAATAAGTTCGGTTGTCCGGAAGGCACCGCTGATGTCAGTTTTGTACATTCAAAAACAAATTATATTATATTAAAAGGGAATTGATAGCAAGAAAATTCATATTTTCATGATAAATAATAATAATAATAATCGATCCATTTGTCATTCCACTGTTGGAATATGGGTCTCCTCTCATATTGAGAGGGTCA
>DWME01004344.1:0-16520 GCA_018244795.1 Parelbella ahira ahira
GTACAGGTCCGAAACTAGTCGGCCCAACCCGATAACCGTACGTGAGTTAAGTCGATACATATATAATCACATGTATGAATACTCGCGAGACATTTAATAGATATACAAAATAAATATATAAGATTATTCAATGTGTAAAAAAACTGTTAAGTATTATAGCGGTCGGATTTTAAAAGCAAAAGTAATGGAGCAACTTACATAAAACTTGCAAGTGGAGTGGTGGTGATCTACCGTCGCCTTCTACGTTGGACGCGGTGCAGGTGTACTTGCCGGCTTGGTGACGCGAAATGTTCCGCAGCGCCAAGTTCGTGTTCCCCGTCAGAATAACGCCGTGAGATGGATTGTTTTGGAGAATGACGCCCTACGAAAAGGGTACTGAAGGTGAGCACGTATGGCTTCATAACAAATTATAAGGAGGTAACATAAAATGAACATATGTAATTGTTTTATAATATAACACGGAATTACTGTCTTACTGTGTTTACATTTTTATATATTAATTCATGTATTTAATGTTTTTACTAAGTAGGTATTTAAATATTGTGTTGTTTGCAAGCGAACTAGTCTAACATCGAATAACTAAATGTGACTATGAAAATTCATAGATATTAGGTTATGGCAAAATCGTTGAAATGTAGTTATACCGATTATAGAAATATGCATATTATGGGAATAACCTTAAAATTATTTTTACATAATTACCGGTAAGTTAATTAATTTTTTTCACTTCAGCAAGTAAAATCAAATTAGTTACATTTATAGTTCAGTTTTAATTATTATTATATACGATTGAGTATAAAATAATCCACACTCGAGCCTTATACGATAGCGTACTCACATTGTGATCCCATACTACTTTGTAGGCCGGCGGGTTCGAGTCGACATCACAACTAAAATATACGTCATCGCCTTCCTCAATGTCGTTAGGATTCATACTGGCGCCGAGTCGCATAGTGGTCTCGGGCATATCTGTGGAATAATTCATAATCAAAACAGATATCAAACCAAATATGTTTTTCCGTTAAAATTTACAAAAAACCAAGCCAACAAATTAATCAGGGCATATTTCAATTCTAATGCAAAATGTCCCAATAATTAAAACTTAATTTGTGTTCTTTATGATTTAGAAACATTATTATTTCGAGCAATAAATACCTACTTATTTTTTTTTTTTATATTTCTTCATTATCTTTAGGTTCAGATATTATTTTATTTAAAAAACAAATGGATTGAGTAAAATAAATATTGATATGCTATTCGAAGGTTTTTAATTGATTTGAATAAATATTTGGAGAGTTTTAAATATGCGTTACACGGTGACCATGTCTCGGTTCATTTTAGCGTTGCACCTCAGCACGACCGGCACAGCTGATGAATAATTTATAGTGATGCGGGCAAATATCGGCGGGTTCCATCTGATTTGACGTCAAGAGATATTATTTGCATAGTTGCTAAAATTCCATATCCCGTTTTCTGAACAGTCCACAGCATGAGCTGTTGCTTTGCCAATATTCTATTAATGTATTATAAAAATTACTTCGCAATCGTTTCCAATCAAATTTTACTGTTCCATATGAATTCAAACATGCAATATTGAAAGAAGTAATTTTTTATTTCAACACTTGGCGGCAAACCGTCACAGAATTGGTTTTTTTTGCTGGTAATATTCTTTCTGAGAGCGAAACTAAAAGAAAGAAGGCGTACTGTAGGTTTTTAGTTTATACACCAGCGTGTGAATACTGCTCAGAGCTCATTGCAATGTACTTATACATTATATTTCATTAATTAAGTACAAAATAATCTACATGAAGAAAACATTAACAAAATTATCACTTAAAACTTTTATTTTAAAAGATTAGTCGCTATTGAATTAATACGTCTATCAAACAAATGAGATTGTAAAGCAAACATTCTTTATTCTATTATTGAACTCTCTGTCGACAACAGCTTAAGCGATTTTTACTTATAAATTACAGTATCATCGTTATCGAGCCTGGGACTTAAGGAGTTCTGCCGAAGAACACTGCTGCTATGTCATCAGAAAACTTCGAAATATCGTCTCATCCAATAGGTATCTCGGCGGCCGAGGCCGACAGTATTCGACCAATATGTGGTGTTAGTGTAACCTACATTCGGTCCATGCGATATTTCGCTTACATGACAAATTTTGCGTTGATTAAATTCGCTGAGAAACAAGCAGATAACTCGCAAACTTAGGAGATGGGACAAGCAATATTGCTAGTAAAGCCTAAACAAAAGCGAGTCCAGGCGGTCTAGACACGGTTACTAAATCCGGACACGAACCCTGGATCAGGCTACCTGGCACGATTCAGTAACCGTGAATAAACATATGATGGTTTAAAGCATTGAATATAATATGTTTCATCAAGTAAATCTAGTCATCACAGACGAGCCCACAGCGTGCAGCTACAAAGACAAATGAAAAGGGGAAACTCGCTGAGATTTAGGATTAAGTACGAGAACGATGCAATTTACTGTATAATAAATGTGTACCTATATGCTTTTGAAATTGATTATCTTAAGCGATCTTAATAAATAAACATAAAGCATCAGTACATCTGTTAGAAGATATAATCGATATTTACTGTTAATTTAGAAATCCGTGTTTAAAGTCACATAAGTTTTTACAATAGACGTTTATTGGTGTGGGAAAAGTATTATTCAGAATTATCAAATATAATCAATCACTTATTAATGACTTTAATAACACAGCAGACAGTATAATTAGAGTAAAACGTGCCAAATCTGGGGACTACTTACTTACATCGCAAGATATTCATGTGTTTAAGAATTATATAAGAATTTAATTACGTCCCAAGATAACTTAAGCGATAGTAACTAAAATATTCCAACTGAAAAACATGGTCAGGTACTTACAATACACGTTAAGTAGTAATTTGTTCTCGATTGTCGATTTATTGAACTTGGCATGCTCCGCTCTGCAACTAAGCACTTGTCCATTGTGCTCCTTCAGCGGGGACCATTGTAGCATTGATTCCGTTTCATTTCGGTCCTTTATTTCCTGTTGGGAAATTTCAATATTCATTTAAACGCAAAAATAACAGAGAAAAGAGGAATAGAAGATCGTATGTGATTTTAAAGGTCCCGAGAACATTAAGTATGATTATGTAATGTACGTTATAAGGACAATTTTGAATTTGAATTCCGACACATATAATATGTACGTATAGAAAATATAGGTACAGAAATAAAAATGAACTTTAACTGCAAATGGTTTGCATTTCCAGTTTCCTTACTAAGGTAACAGAACAGTTAGTCAATTTATGGAAGGTAAGTATACTTAATAATAAATAAATAGAAACGAGGAGGAATTATTTCGAAAAATAAGAAAAAGCTAAATGACGTACAGAACATTTTATTTCCCGATCATTTAATTATGGAACGTTAAAGTCTAACGAGTAAAATATTCCAAACGATATTGATAATGCGCCGCGATTGTTTCAACCGGTTAAGTGAAGTTGATTGGCGCCGGTCGCTTTTTGTCCCTCTACCCTCCCCTTCTGTTGTACACGGCTTCAGCACGCACGTACAATTCGTGATTGTAATGTGTTTAGTGACTAGTTGTGTAACTTTTTTACTGAAATGCAAAAACGAGTAGAGCATAATACATACATATTATAACTACGCCTGTTGTCATACTAGCAATTTTCTAAATCCTATCTTTCCTACATAACGCTTTAAATATGTGTTAAATTAACTAATAAACCAGAATACATATTCGTAGTGTCCAAAGTAATAATTTGATGACATATTTTTATGTCTTTTGAAATTCCACTTCCCCTTCCGTAGTCCTGAATTCAAACCTGGGCAGTCGTCTATTTACAAAATACGTGCGTTTTAAAATTAAACGTCGCTTGTTGTAACCAAGAAAAAGACAATTGTAAGAGAACCACTATTATAGGAGTTCTTCTTAATATTAGCCTTATCTTGTTCCATTCCAAGAGGTCCTCATGTCCAATAGTGGAATGATAAAACAGTCGACGAAGTGATGATGTATATGCAAGTTTTCACAATCTCGCTTAGCCCTAATCCAAGAAGGAGGTAATGAGACATTTCACAACATTTAGTTGAATACCTGTCATTATGTCACGCACATAAATTGATCTCTCGTCTCTAAATACTAGCCAATTCAATAAATTGAGTAGACTTATTTAATAAACCTGTTTATGTAGTCATGCATAGTAGACGGTTTGATTAACGGAATTAGTACCGAGATGCAAGTCCAGCAAAATGTTACAGATTTAAACACCTCTGCTCTCTTCGGCGTTCGCGTGACAAAGCACCTGCTAGAAGTTTTGTTTGAGTCAATCGTATTTGTTCTATATTGTTCAATATTATAATTAGTGCCAACATGTGGCATTTATTCTGTCTATTTACTTTTTAAATCGTATTAGATGATATGTATGCTTACTCGCGATATACTGAAATAAAATATATAATCTGCCAAGGGAACTTTCCTTATTGCTTACCACGTGTTTGGTAATTGAATCGAGCAACTTCCCACCGAGCCACCACGTAATGTTCGCTGGCGGTCTCGCTCCGGTGGACTTGCACCATAACTCAGCTTTCCGTCCCACTGACAAGGGCAACTCTCTAGACTGGATCTCCACTGTTAAGGGTTTTACTGTTGGACGAAGGAACACATATTATTATTACATTTCTAAGAACATAGCAATCTATGATCATGGTTTTGTTTCTAACGTAAAGGTGAAAAATATCCCTAAAATCCCCATAACTTGTACTTCGCAGAATGCTCAGTGGAAAATTATACAGTAAAAGGGTACCAGTAATAACTACTATTTATATTAATATCACATGTTTATACGTAAATTACTCTTAATTCTGTAATGATTACTATTTTACATCAAAACCGCTAAAAAGATATTTACGAATATTTTGTAAGGTTCTTTCCTGTACTATACAATAAAATGCAGTTTATTTGAAAATCTTTCATTTAATCCTAAAAAGAGTAAAATAGCAGATGAAATATACCGTGGCCATTATTTAGGTTTTCGCACGAACGATGTCGGGCGTAACAATTCATTATCTTCTATTCAAAAAGAAAATATTATGTTGGTTAACAAATAATATTTACAGCTTGTGCAAAAGAACATTAAAACTGTCTTTAGGTATGTGTAAGAAGTATAATGTGCGTAGTATAGATTATTATTATCTGGATATCAATGCTTATTTACATGAAACAGTTCTGTTCCTATCCCATTCTCATACACCTAGATTTAGGAAAAAATCAATACCTATTGTTACAAATAATATTAAATATTCTGTATAATATTATTGTCACAAACTATATATGTAGGTATAAGGCACGTGTACTATACCGTATAATACCTATATATTTTGTGAGGAAAATTTATTTACATAGTCTCACCTGGAATCTAGTTAATAAAGGTAACAAGAACACCGACTCAGTGAAAGGAAAGAGCAAAAATTCATAAGAAACCTTTAAGTAGAAAATGTTTTAAATTTTACGTTCAAATTCCATACATAATAAGCTTTGTCTGGGCGTCGAATATTAAACAAAAATTACATAATCATTAATATAAAACTCTTTTACGATATTTTCTACATAAATTTGTGTAACTTCGAAACAGAAAGCAAGCACGACCTCCCTTAATATTGAATATGTTATTAACCCCTTACATTTTAGGTTCACGGGTAAATTCATTTAATTTCTAACGATTTCTAAGCTTCAAATAAATCAATAGCTACATTTTTATCGTAACTCACCCTAAACAAATCAAAAATGTTCTCACGAAATAACAGAGTACTGAGGGGCATAATTATTGCATTGATCATAAACTGCCCTCGAAACACCGAGACCCATATTATGTTCATCACATCCCGGTTTTTATTATATTTATTATTTATATTAATTTCCTAAAACATTATTTCAGTTTTGTAATTGTTTTAGTAAGTAGTATGAATGTAAATATAAGGAATAAATTGAAGAATCTTGTGTTCGTATTTTATAACCAGTAACCCAGTATAAACAAGTTGAGTGATTCGATTTTTTTCACTCGCAACCAGCAGTTTTAACCACATGGAAATTCGTATTACACGCCTACTGGACTCATTGTACCATTAATCCGCACGGTTATCCAGCTCCCGTTTGTTTACGCTGCCATTAATTATTCTTATAGCAGAACAAGGGAGATCCCAAAATCGATTTAGTTTCCTCTCACTTCATCTGCGATTTTGATTATAAATTTAAATTGCTCATGATGACTAATTGAATTTTATATTCTGTTAACAACGCTCTGTGTTTTCGACACGAATTGGTTGGTATTTTTGTTTGCGTATTCTAATTACAAGGTACTAAAAGTTATCGAATATCCTAGTGTACATGTATGTATTTTATCTTTTATATAAAGACGTTGAAACTTCTTCACACATGACACTAATTAGACAAAACACTAATTAGACAAAACCAGTCCTTGGGTAACCATACAAATATTAGGTTTAAGTTACATACATATATAATATGTTTGTACATATAAATATATATCCTTAAATAAACACACATATTTTCTTAATTTCAAACAGAGAATAAATATGTGCTCATCAAACAAATGCTTGTCCAAGGTGGGAATCGCAGCGACGCGACGACCTCTGAATCATTCGGATTCACTAACCACTGAACTAACGGGGTACTACGGTAACATATTAATATTTCTAGAAACAATCGTTTACCTTTCGTGGTTCGCGATGAGACATCTCAGTAGCTTTGCGGTGAATGCAGATACAATGCATCAGATATCGGAACAACAGCGTAATATATACACCAATCTTCATATTATGTGACATTTGTTTTCACGCGACGCGAAATGTACAGACATTCGCGTTGCAAGTATTGTGTCGGTATGACGTATTGTTTCATATCATTTTATTAAATTTTCAAATTTCATTGAATATAAAAAAATCCTTTTTAAAATACCTGCACCTATATATAAATTTATACCACATCGGATATTAAATGATACCCGTTCCTTGAAGGTAACACATTTAAGTTTATAACAAAATAAGTTACGTTATTTTCCTAACTTTATTGTAAGTCGTAATGTAGAAACAGCCTTAGAATATATATTTTACGCTTATAAAAATCCGCTCATTTCAGACCTCATGATTAGGGTTTTATGAATAGTGATGTCGCTGGAAATATATGTTCGCTAAATACGAATATAATACTTACAATATAATTCCACTCGAACTTTCGCTTTCTGGGGCGGTGCCTTAAATGTGTTTTCTGCTGTGCAGGTATATATTGATGATTGATGGTTTCTTGAAGCGTTTCTGACTGTCAGCCATAATGATCTGAACTCCACATTTGACTCGGGCTCCGCAGGATTGAGACTGGAGAGTATGGTGTCTTCTCGGAGCCATTGCACTTTGGGCGGCGGCACACCTATTCAAAAAGCAAAATTAAAGGAAATACTAATCAACTCAATCAATTTGACTATCTTGTTGGTCATGCGGTTGCAAGCGCGACTGCCGATCGGGAGGTCCTGTGCATTAATCCCGGGTCGGGTACTATTGGATTTTTGTAATTTACAATTTCTAGTAATGAATCGGAGTCTGGATCAGTGCCCAGTGTATGGCAATACGCTCACCACCTATTCCATGGGACTTAAACGTAACTGGTGAAACGTGGTGGTGTAATACACTCCTCTGCCCCTACCCCTTCGGGGCTTACAGGCGTGATGTTACGTTTTTATATAATTTTAACAGAAGATGATTAAGCATCTTGAGTGTGGTAGGTTTTGTATTTGATACAGAACCAGCACGATAGGACAGAACCTGATCTGGTCGTCCATCTTTAAGTCTCACAAATAATATAACATAACCTTAATGAATCCATGAAACTTTGTTACAATACAGTAATAGTACATTTATACGAAATGAAGTAAACCATAATCATAATAAATGTTATATCTAGTAACGTTCTAATTTTAAAAGGACGACATAACGCAACAATACGACACGTTATACGAGTACACATTCGTATAAAAGCGTCAGATTAGTATCGACAGAGGTTTAACGATTCAGATTTATTATTAATCCCAAACCGATCACCAATTTAAATTCGCATCGAATAATCCAAATACACAGCGCGAAAACAAAACCGGACGGAGTAAATATTTGACGTGCGTATGTTAAATTCACTGACAATCGCCGTATTTGATTAAAAAAGGATTGAAAATTCGCTTGGAGCGACGAGATGTAGGTTTGTCAGTTTGAATACGATCATCAGCCTGTCTCAGTCTGCTGGACGTAGAATTCCCCTAATTAGCGGCCATTATTACGGCGTTTTTCCCAGTTTAAATTGCAGTTGTAACATAATGTAACATCACACATGTATATCTCCAAAAGAGTAGGTAGAGGACTGTAGCAGTCACATGTTTCACGTGAAATTTCTGCGTAAGTCTAGATTTCTGGATTTCAGTGTATGTCACTGAGAAGAAATCCAGATTCATAGAGAGTACAAGGATTTTCAAATTTGAATAACCTTATAATACACGAACCAGGGTAGAACCCAGGGCCTCTCGCTCAGCAGTCACGGCGGGTTCTCGACTAACGAGGCAATCTATCAATTATATTGCAATAATATTAAATAATACCATAAGAAGTCCAATAGTCACATTATTTTAATGAAATGTTCCATAGTCTTCTTACCACGTGATACGAAAGAGATCTCACTTGCTCCAAATTATGATTAAAATATATATAATTTGACAATATTTAAGCATAATTGCCCATTTGAACATATTTGACCGTAATTCAAACAAGCTTTACCCCGGAAAAGAAATGCATATTAAAATGCTTACCTAACTCGAAGTTCTCTTTACGACACTGACTGGTGCATTCAAAGCCAATAAATAAAACGTCGCTGCATTATCTTTTATAAGCTTTGAACAGCGCTATTCGCAGTAAGACTCCGCAAAGAGTACGGTATACAGTATCGGTAGGAGTAAGACCTACGGATAGCGGAAGTATATATGCCTACGGGTAACGGAAGTATATTATATGCCTCACGGAAGCTATGAATTAGGTAAGTATTTCAATTTGAGTATTATTTTCTTCAAATATGCTGCTAATATAACACAGAAAGGAAACTAATGTTGATAAAAGATGATAATAAAATGATAAAAACGATAAAAAGGTGATAAAAAGATAACTTAATATAAAAAGTAGTGAGTATATTGCACTTCTATAACCTTGCGGAATATTTCGGAATTACGTAGTTTCGCGAATAGAACGTATTTGTATGAAAATTCGATTATAACAAGTTTATGGTACAAGGATTTATGCATCGATGGGAATAATTGGAATTTATCTGTAATTGAACAATGATATTGTGTATAGGATTATATTGGATTAGGTATGTACTTACCACCTTTTACGGTGCACACGAGTTTGAAATCACTGCCCTCATTAAATGGGCCAGCTACTCCGATTACCTCTTTGCCGAACTCGTCGAAAATCATCGGTTTGTTCGGAAGCTCTGTAAACAATAATGATAAAGAATGGTCAAACATTGAATTTTTAAAACGATTTTTATACTATGTATGATCGGATAGAAAGTGTTGCCAGGCTCGTTTTTCTCCTTGGGTCTTGATACATTTGCACACTATTTCATTTCAATTTTGTGAATTAAAAGCAAGGTTTCTTAATCAACGAGAAACAAATTTAACGTTTCATTAGCTAATTTAAATTCGCAACCCAATTATATTTATCGCATTATATAAAAGCTACAGAAAATACAAACTAGTGAAGTAGATATTAACATACATCTTATTAAAGTAATAGGTAATAGAAATATGGTCTAAACCCTCTCACTCTCAGAGTAGACTCGTGCCTAACAGTGGAACGATAAAACGGTCGAAGAAGCAGAAGATGTATATATAATTAATAACGTTCCAGCTTTTAATTCCCTTAACGTTTCTTCGCGTTAAATTTAAATGTAAGAAATTGTCACGTTATCGACGTGAAAATTCAATGAATTTTAGCCTTCGGATAAGGTCTGCCGCGAAGAATGACTATGACTTACGACCACTACTAAAAATCATACAATTTATAGATTAACATAAAAAAATACCGTACAAACATTACGTCACACAGTAAAAATAAGAGAGACGAGATGTACATTATAATGTGTCGCTTGGGATCGAGTTAAAGTCAGAGCAGCTAGGAACACGTATTTTTTCAGCAGTAAAATGACTGTGACAAGCACTAAAATTTTCAGAATCTAACTTTGAAAAGGAAACTAGAGCGGTAAATTCTGTGGCACAACCATTCACCACATCAGTCTGCCACGCAAAGAGATACTAAAATAATAGTAGATATAAAGCAGATCCGAAGCACGAAATTTTCCCGAATATATAAATGCATTTGAAATCTAAGTTCAGGCTTACTCTAATTCGGAATTAAAACAATTGTAAAATTTTGTTGCGATTTTGCTAAACAAATTTTCCATTTTTAAATACACAGTATCAAAACGTCACCATAGAGAGAGCGCTCCGCTTGATGTAGAAACTCGCACGTAAGTAAAACATAAACATCTAGAATTCAAAAAATTTTAAAAAAGCAGTCCGTCGTAAAAAGTTTGTTCCTCTGGAGTAATTCAATATTTAATATCTTATTACACAATGTAAATTTTCTGTGTTATTAGAGATGGGCTTCGCTTAATAGTGTTTTTGCACATAGTCCTCTGGGTATGCGACGACGACGCATCGCCTCAGCGTTCATGCCACGCCACTCGTGCGGGGCGCACAGTGTCCACCGCGACCTCGCTGCAAACGGCGGGAGCTCATGAGGAAGGACCTCGTACAGGTCCGAAACTAGTCGGGCCACCCCGAAAAACGCACGAGAGTTAAGCCGGTACATATGTAATCATGTGTATAAATACTCACAAAGCATTTAACACCCAACCAATAGTTAGGTATTTCAAATGAATATGAAAATGTTTGTGATTATATTAAAATCGGTTCTTACAAATATCATATACCATAGAACTTACTAACTAAGCACCTTAAAATTGAAATTACCAACGAACAATACGGCAATGATGAAATTGTTTTGTTCGTAAGGCAACAAAAGATTTTAATGCCTGCATTCTGCGATTATCACTGCAATCACCAGCTGATGTATAAATATTAACGCTCATATGTTGTACTCTGCATGGGAACGTTCGTGTAACGTAAATTGCGCTTCAGTGCTATGATGGAAATAGTTATGAGTATTCGGATAATTAAACGGTCATAATTACGAGGTTTTACATGGATGACAGTGATACAAAATAATTTACTACATGGATATACAATTAGTCAGAGAACAACTACGAGTTTAAATTATGTATCAGGTACGTATATCCGTACATATAAAATGCGGCATTTTCCTTGCAACAAATACTCCGTCGGCAAATTCCCTGAGTCAACATTTGGGGTCTCCTTCAAGTTTTTCTCAGCTAATGTCAACTTTCACTTTGCTAAAGTAACATCGCGGCGAGCTGAAAGAGGTCTTGGCCTTAATGTGTCTTTTTCAATATGCCAGAATTTTCTAAAACAAAGCTTGTATTATTTGTCTATCTGTATTTAACACTGTCAGTCGTAAAATTGTTAGGAGTTTAGCAGCGCACCTTGGGAGATGACATTTACCGCACTGATCTCATTTCTGTTGATGATAATTATGACTTTACAAATACGAGTACCTTTGTCTACACTTCCTCGCCTTGCATTTAGTTACTTTATTTGCATTTAATTATTTCTATTCAGTCCGCTACTGCTAAAGTGACTGAAAGACTAAAGGAGCGTGCCAACATTGTGTTAGATACATACTGTTTACTTATTAAGTACATAATGTGACCAGTTAATTAAATTCATGTATTCATAAAAAATTGTAGAAACATCAAAGGGCATAAAACATACATATGAATACGCTAATAACTTTACCCTATATGTATAATACCTGTCTGTCGTATTCGTAGATGGAAAATAATTGTCTGTCTCATTGGTCAAATGGTTAAAAACGGGGTACCTGGATTCGTTACACGCGTTAAGTTATGCATTAATGAATTTTTCTTATTTTAAATTCCCAGAAATAGTAAAGCGGAGTGTGGATATGTGGACGGTGAATGACAATATGCTCACAACTTATTGCATGGTGGAAGATATAACATATCTGGTAAAACGTGTACACTCTCCGCTTCTAAGAAATTCAGTCGTTATTTTCTTAAATACATTTTTCGGAATATTACCTTCTAATAGGTATTATTATTGTTACAGAGTCAAGTTCAAGATAAAGTAACAACTAAATTATTTTAAGCGGTACCTATCTACTTGCAATTAGTTTAGACAAGAAAATCAGTCACTTTTTTAAATTTATTTAGCACTACGCTCGCCTTTAACCACAATCTCACCTGATGGAAAGTGTAATGCAGCTTTTCGGATGGGCAACTGCATGTACCCCATTTCCTGCGTCAAAGACATGAATAATTTATTCGCTTATGTTCCAGATGGGTTTGCAGCGAAAATTTTTACGGAACAATGTTCCGTTAGGGACCTGGCGTAGGTCAAGAACTATTCGGGATAATCGGAAATGCCAAACGTTAGCAAAGCCGGCACAAAATATAGTCATGTACGTATATTTATATATTTACTCATAAAGTATTTAGTAATAAAATTTTACAAGTGCATTATGTATTAGTGCCGATGTTTTCCGGAATTAGTTACAGTGTTAGTCAAATGCAGATTTTCGTCTATATTACACCTGTGGGCCGGCACCTACACTCTCAAAACCAAAACACAAATTATTGTAGTGACGTTGCTTTATAAATACATAGGTGTCGCGGTGCTTCTACTTCAAGCGAACAATTTCTAATAATTTCTACGGATACAATAATTTTCTTAACTGTAAGAAAATCTATAATTCGAATTTCACATCGAACATACCTACTTAGTAAATTAAAAGGAAAACAATATTAAACCGGAAAGACAACTCAGAAGACATGATTTACCAAACGGCCGTTCGACTTCCGGTGTAACGCTCCCGTTTCCGGTACAAAAAGTAATAATTAATTATATGGTGCGTAATAGAGTAGCGGGGCCGTAACCCTTTTCGAACGCTTTACGTGTTTAATGTCCTATCCATGTCTGTACGCGACAACCTCCGGAACCGACGGTGACCTATAAATCCAAAAATCATATATTTAACAGCAACTTTTTGATTAAAATCGCTACCGCGCAATTATCTGGTGGCTTGCGTCAACATACACACTCATTTAGAGCTATAATACTTTTTAACAGTATCTCTCATATTTTAGAAAGTTTCCCGCTATTTAAAAATAACTTTTGTAATACATTTATGGACAAGTAAACGTAATACAGTTAGAACTTTAACCAACTAATGTTGTACAAACACGCTTATTTTTCCCTATTTATACTCTCTATTTATACGTTATAACAGTCAAATATTTCCTGCTCAAAACGCTAAAATCTTTGTATACATTACTTAATTATTTCTTATTTGTGCGTAATCATCAAAAAGATTGTGTTAAGTACAGAAAGAAACTTAATTATCAGGGTAAATTAATAATTTCAATACCAATCCCTTTCTCGATACCGTTATAGCTGAATAAAACGTTAACAATATCGAACCAAGAGCGCAAGCGGAACAAAAATAATATAGGACGGAGAGCGAACAGAGAAGAACAATTTTCTATCATATCATAACTTTTTTTACGGATATAAAACTAAGGTAATATAAAACTCCAAAACAGAACTATCAGCTTCGATCACAAACCGTCGTAATGTTTCTGTTATTTAAACTGAACACCTTGTCTGTTTTTCAAGTATTAGAGCTAGTATTAGGAGAACATGAACGTAAGACTTTCCTGTTTGAAGATGTTGAAATTTCACATAAGAATTTACGTTAATGATGGCGATATTAATTCAGCACATTTTAATTACCTTTTACCTATCTTGCAATATTTGTAATTTTAATCAAAATCTTGTATAAGTATACATATGTACCATGTTGCCTTAGATTAAAAAATACGGGGGACTGATTAATATTATAGGACAAAATAAAATGAACAAAGTCCAATAGGTCATTAAGCCTTTGTCGCTACGGCATCTACAGATTCAGGTTCATTTACTAAAAGCTTTCGCATCGAAACGAACAACAGTAAAACAGTGCTTTTATAACTGTGTCTGAATAGTTGCAAAGGCTGATTTAAAATGTCGTGGTAAAACATTCCTGATACATGGTTTCGACATTTAGATATTCATTCTTTCTGACATTAAAGATAATATGGCTCACAGCTGGGTTGGAAGGTAGACATTTCAAGAAAATGAGTTACCGACCGAATACATCTATTTTTATTGTATACTTAAAAATAGGGCATTAGTAATTTATTTACAATTATGGGGCGATTGCTACTATGAAAACAGTTAACCATAATATTATATTAATCTGCATACAAGTAGGCACAATATTAAGTACGAGAGTTGGAGAAGAGAACAAGAAAGAGTCACAAATCCAGTAGGCAAAATAGCCCTAATTGACAGCATACAGCTGTGAAACCCGGCTGCGTCTCATGGTACTAAGCCAGGGCGAGACGTTGCCATGTAGCCAATGACAAGCTTGACAGCTCACTTGTGTGCATCGCATAGCCCGCATCAGGCTATAGTTTATGCTATATTCGGGTAAATTATTAATAATATCTTGGCACATCTCACGCACAAATGTCTCGAACTTTCTACCAGATAACTCTGTCAAAAGCCTTCTCCAAATCTACAAAACCGCAATAAACCTTATGACCTACTGATACTTTTTGTGATGTTGCTTTCGAAAATTCCATCGGATTTCTTCCGCAAATTTTATTTATTTATTTAATTTATTTATTTAAATAAATAAACAAAATCCTACGTTGTAGAAGTTCTAGTGATCCTGAGATCTGAGACTGACCAGCGATTATACGACGCATTTTTTTCGAATATGTAATAAAAGACAAGGTTAAACAGACCCTTTTATTTCCTCCTAAGGTAAGTACCAAATAAGAACATGTAGATATTAATTAAATGAGATAATTGAACAAGTATAGTGAATTTGAACTGCGCAGCAATCGGAAATGGCTCAAGAGAGAACTTAAAGTTTTATCGGCACCCGAAACAGTAACGGACGAAAGACTCTAAAGCAGACGCTGATTTGTATGCCACCCACTCTAAGTTTTATCGTCGATCTGTTTTATGTTCGTGGTATAAAAAGTTCATCTACTTACAAAGCCTAGATGAAACAGCTTACAGCTTAGGTCACACGCAGCTACTTCAGTCTCTGTATCGAATACCAAATGGTTAGTCATTATATTCCAATCTAACATAACACCTTCACTATAGTAGGTACTTCGGAAAGCGAGTTATGATTACTTAAGTCTGGCAGTTATTATAACTAGATAATCCTACAAACATAAAGCAATGGTAACGAATTAGTGGCTGTCATTGGACATGTATACATCAATAATTTATTGCATTAGTACAATTTGAAATTAATAGGCTATTATTATTATTTATTATTATAGTAAATAGTGTAACTACATAGCTCTTATGAGCATATCTATTCTAAGAACTTTCAAATATAATTTTAATGTTTTATGACTATTGGCCATATTAATTAGATGCCAAAATGAGTTCTTATCTCTTAAAACTAAGTCCAAACGCAAGATTACTAGTAAACACATGTCTCCATACTCTACAAACTACAACGCAACGGAACACATCACTTACCTACTACAGTTGCAGGGGATTCAGGTCCCTTGGTTTTATTGAGATTATTTACTCTGAGATGTTTCTGTTGCAAAATTCATTAAGCGAGGCAAAAAGGTAGACTAACAGAGTCCGATGTGTAATAACAAGGTAAAATATGGATAGAGTTCGTTTCCTGTTGCACTGTGTGTACACGGGACCGAGCCATTTTAATCTAGTTGCAAATTTGAACATTAAAATATACTGCATGGCGCTTCACATAATGTTCTTTAACAATATTTTTAAATGGAAATGGAAAGAGATACTTTTAATTAAAAAATCAGTTTATTTGTTGAATTTCCTGGCGAAATATCATACAATTGTACGCTTTTATAGATTTTAGTAATTTTGCACAATGAAAGAAAATTATTTACATAAGTATATTTCACATCTATATCAACAAATTAAAAAAATATAATATAACTTTAAAATTAGTGTTTCTTTCGATTTCATTTCAATAAAGAAGTGAAATATCGAATACCTAAGCACAAATTCAATTCACATAGAGAATTTTCTTGATTTTTACGTAAACAATAATTCCATAGAAGATTTTCGGCCCTTAGGGAGTTGAACCTAAATCATGTCCATATCCGGTGGATTCGTAATTTTTGCGCTGATTTCCCGATCCCGACCTGATTGGCAGACGAACCTTGTATGTTCTTC
>DWME01004345.1:0-16516 GCA_018244795.1 Parelbella ahira ahira
CGTGTAATTTAGATATTAAATTACACGTTTATCCTTTCCGGAATTTTAAATTATTAGTGTTCTAAGTCTTATTCCTTTTACAGTCAGATCCAGTGAAATGCAGCCTTTTAGTCAGCTCTTTGCAGTTCGATGAAAGTGTATGTAGGTATATCTCACTACTTTTGAAAATGTACCCTTTTACTACTGGAGTGTGAAAAGCAAGATTTTTCGCTGTCATTGTCTGATTTGAGAAGAATTTGAACTTTTTTGGAAACAGAACTGCAAAAGACAGAACCAAAACTGATCAGAACTAAAGGTAGTTTTTATTTACATTAGTGATGTTCGAAAACAAGTAGGCAATATTAAATTAATGATGAATATATTTATGGTAACATTTCTGTGAAACAGCGCGTTCAAATAATACTCTACCAAGCACCTATCGAAATGTTTTCAGATGTCCCCCAGCAACAAAATCTATTTTCCATAAGTCATCTCCGTCAACTGATCGCAAGTTATCATTGCAGGTTGCAGTCAACTATCTTAAGTAGTCCACTCAATCTCAAGTTCTGTCTAGAGATAGTCACAGGATAGGGTTGTCAATTTTGTTTTTAAAGCATGCGTACTTTATAGCATCTAAGATACACATGTTAAGAAAACAGAATTGACAACCCTAGTCTTTAAGATGGAAACGTAAAATTCATTGCAAAATTAAAGCTGATTTCAATTTAAAATCCATTAAAACTCGAATTTCACTTGATATGCACGTTAATTTATACGAATGATGAATTCAATTTCTTACTTCCGTCAAACAGATTTTCATTACTCATATTCATTACTCGGTTGTGTGAATAAAGGAAATTGGACCGTATTTTTGGGTGTTGCAGTTTGAAATTGTTTAACGCAACACCTTTGATTGGGGCTGGAAATGTTACAGGCAAACGTACAGAGAATATCGCACTTTACCATTACGTGTTAAGGTAGACTTTCGTATGAATTGTTATTTATTTTCAGACTCATGCATATATGTATATATGTTATGGAAATTTTGTCTCTACATATCCCTTGTTTTTGAGCTCCCCATTTGTTTACACGGACACCGTAACGCATATTAATCAACTTAATTCGAAATTTACGTATCTATATTATATATATTCAAGATTAATATTATTATATCACCACGTTAGGTCTATTACATGGCTGACAGAGACCACCGAGTGCAAAATATTCATTCTTCTCGAGAAGAGATGTTCAATGCTTTGTGAACAAATCTCCAACTCATCCATGATTCTTTTATTATTGAAAACGGTATGTAAGGTACAGTATCTATATCCCATTTTCAATAATAAGAGAATCATGGATGAGTTGGAGATTTGTTCAGGAATCATTGAACATCTGTTCTCGAGAAGCCAATTTGCTCGAGAAGCCTGATGCAAAGCACAGGCATTTCCATGTAACCATGTAAAGGAAAGTAATAACTGTTCGTAACTGGTAAAACGTACTACACTCCTCTGCCTACCCCTTCGGGGATTATAGGCGTGATGTTACGTTATAGCTCTTCTACATTATCGCAAAACGAATAATGATATACAAAGTAAAACAGTAACCTCATTTTAGAACACAATGTCACTTGCTGTAATCGTTATTAATACTTGAACGCCTAAAGACGTGATCCCTATTGTAATATTCATTATTGAAGGAGGGACATTAAACTAAAATCATATTAAATTACCATATACCTACGATAGTAATAGGAATTTATAATAGCAGAGTAAGAAGTCTTTAAAGCCGGCATGTATGTTTGAAGAGTATAATGAAATTAGAAGCACATTAGTTATGTAGGGATACAGATATTTGGCGTTCAGCGCTCTTTGCCTATCCCATTAGGGGCCTAGCCTGATGATGTTGACTAATAATAAAAAATAATAATAATAAATAATAATAAAAATGTTGTAATAATAATATGTTCAAATAATAAACTATTTACATTTTATACATTAAATATTTTTACTAAATTTATTTTATTAATTTTCTTATTTTCATACCTAACTAGCGAAAATGGTCCAATTTCGACCACGAGAGATACATATATACTATGTAGTATGAATAAAACAAAACCCAAAAAGGTGACCATACGTAGTCGTTACATTTAAATGAAACAGTGGCACTTATTTTATACTTGCAGTTTAAAAATTCCATTACTTTAGGCATTTTCCAGGAATTTTTGCATTTTATGGGTGAACGTTTTAATTTCGTCGCGGTTGTAACACCAGAGGGTTTAAGCACTTGTCCTAACAAAACATGAAACTAGTAGCGAGAAAAAAAAATGACTATAGCAAAAACTACTTGCGAGACGAATAGACGATAGACCGTCCATTATTTGCAAACGATTGACAAGAAATATTAGAAAATCTGTAAACGAGTGATATATTTTATTACACCGTTTTAAACTCGGAAGTCTTATATGGAACCGGTCCCTAACTATTGTAATTTCAATTTTATGTTAATAAGTTTGTATATTACTACTGATTAAGGTTCATAAAGGAGAAAGAGATTAAAACTTAAAGAAGAGAATGCACAAGAGTTAATCTGGCCGGAGAATCTTTATTTATTTCATGAGTGCTTACAGCTACAATAAATGATTAATACGAGTAGAATTTACTTCGTGCTTATTGTTGAACGTACATTTATATGTAAAAAGCCTTGGTGTTGGGTGAAAATACTTGATTAGAATTGGTCACAGGAAGTTGCATATTGTTTTTTGCGACTCCAAGAAAGTCTGCTTGCTATGACTCTTTTGTGGTGGTTTTAGAAAAAACGTTCTCTGATTCCATGAAATATTCCTATTTCTAAGGGTTGTTTCTAAGGCTGTTATTTTAACGAGTACCTATATATATGTTTTACTCTGTACAGTTATACAATAAAAACAATATTAAAGACACGAAATGTTAGTTGAAAAACTACAGTAAATAAAGTATTCAAGTTTATAATTTTGATTGATTTTAAAATAAAAGTTTATTCGATTCCCGGGTCGGATACTATTGGGTTTTTATAATTTGAAATCCCTAGTAGTGGCTCAGAGTCGGGATCTGAGCCCGGTGTATGATAATAGGTGCACCGCCTATTCCTAGTGGGACGTAAAGGTAATTGGTGGAATGTGGGAATTTACTAAACTCCTTTGCCTATCTCTACGGAGCCTACAGGCGCGATGTTGCGTTACACAGAAGTACAAAACATTTCCAATTATCTTAAGCTTCAATTTAATTCTGCTAACAAGAGATTCTCCAACAGACAATAGACTGACAAGATATTATATTGTGTTGTTTTGCAATGGTTACCAGCAACTTTCATTGTGAAAAAAACTAATTAAACCTCGTAAAATCTTTTATCAATTTTCTTTTTAGAAAATGGTTTTTAAAGAATAATTCTAAATCTAAATAGTTCTATATAAATAGTTAAAGAGGAAATCTAAATAGTTCCTATGCCGCTGGCCATGTGTTCGCTTTTAACAGTTGATTTTTGTAAAAATATTTTAATTACAGTGTTTATTTTTTCATACAACAACTCGTCTCGCAATAAAATTTCAACAGAATTGGTTTAGAAGTAAATATTAAAACTTATCACACCAACAGACGACGTCTTTCACGACGTTTTCTCATCTTCAATATCAAGTATTATTAAATTAATTAGTAAGTATTATCTCTTCATATCAGGTTCCTTACGGGGTAGGCAGAGAGCAAAATCCCAATCGTTACCGATCTGACGTGTTTCCTCAAGACAATGATAAACTAAATTATGAATTTACTACGATGTATAAAGGCTTGAATTATACAGAACGTTGTTATAAAATTAAGAGCTAATTCAGTTACCGTATTAAAATTAAAATGTTCTTAACAGACAGGGCCACGAAACGTTTTGAACCATCTTAACCTACAAACTTAATTCCTTATGAACTGGGCTCGCCCCTGTCTTGCGAACGGCCTCCATATTTCATAAAATAAGAGCTTCGTTAATATTTTCAATTTTTCCGAGAGTTTTCCCGCCGCTTTCACAATAATGGGCCCCTTTGAGGATCGAGCGTGTTGCGCGCTTTGTTTTAAGATATTGTTATTATCACAATTATGTAACATGCGATAAAACGTTATGAATTGTAAGGAAGTTTGTTTATAAAATGTGAAATTCATGGTCATGTCCATGTGGATATACGTTACTGAAGATAGCTGAAGAAGGTGTTCGTAATACAGGTATGAATACATGATGTTTCTTAACGGAGAATGATTAATTTTTTATATAATTATAATAAAAGATTAATCAAATATATTCGATATTCCGCACTACACTGCTGTTTCTGCGTGTTTCTAAAAAAGGTCAATTTTCTTGAATTAAATTGTGGTCATAACTGTCATTATATTTAAGTAGTAATAGAAGGCATAAGAAATATTTCATATTGCTTATTTCGTTAACGTTATTGTATACTGTAAAAAATACTAATTATACTCCTAGTATAATAACCCGGGTATAACAAAACACTCTTAGTCACGGGGTTAGGGTTGGCACGTCTCGTAATGACGTTTCCGGTTAAATTATACCCGGTGCGGTCGACCCTGGGATGAGTTACCGCGGGTAACAAAAATTTAATGAGCCTTTTTGTGCGTCGGGGGATACGTTACGGAACGTTCGCGGTAACTAAAAATTATTATACCTTGTTAGAAACAAATTAGCTGAAAACGGATTCCGACACCAATCCAACCAACACAGTTAATGGATTATCTAAGAAAAGTGGAAGATGCTTAGAAATAGGGTTTACGGTCGGTTGTTGTAGCGTTACAAATCTAAGATTTTCAGTTTAGAGAAAAATACTGTATGACGACAACCATAGCCACCCAGTGCTTGCACACTTTCTTATTATAAAGCCAAGTCCAGGGGCAATAAAGAAAGTTAAGACATTGTTTACTTAATTTAACTTCGGGCTATTTGAATTTTAAATTATCCTCGCAACAGTTTGAAGGATTTTATTGCTTCCTGAAACTCTTAACGACTTATCTGTAAGCGTGCTCATTTTACATCCGGCCGGCTATTTCTCGACACTTTATATCCGGCTGGCTATTTCTCAACATTTTATATCCGGATCGCTATTTCTTGATATTTTCATCCGAGTCGCCGAGTTAAATGATTAAAAGGCAACCCAATGACATGGTCATTGTCTCCTTGATTCAGCTATTTTTACCGTTCTAAATGGCCGCACTGCTGTACCAGGAACAATTTTGAAGATACCTATTCTAACTTGGTTCTCATGTAAGCCAAACTAGCCTGTATTAGTCACCCAAGTGCATAGCTGACCATTGAGGTTATTTTCACGGCCGTCACCATGTTATATTCACTGTCGATATTGTAACTCAGGAGAGAAATGTCTTGAGTTCATGCAGACTTAGTAGTTTCTCGTACATCATATGAGGTAGTAGTTATCTTTGAAGCCTTGCCAGCTTCCGCTGGCCAGCATAGCAAACTAATTTTTAGAGATGTGTCCGTTGTCGATCAGTGAAACGATAAAAGGGTCGATGATGATATAGCGATCCCAGCCATAAAAACCAGTTGATACATTTCCATAGTGCTAAATAAAAAGAACCGTTTTAATCTGAGATAATTTCAGTTTTTACGTTCTCTGTTATGGCACGATTATTGTCTACAATATTCAGCTACTATTATATCACTTTTTGTTGCCGCGCCCCATCCGGCGAAGCATTAAATTTTATAGCCTACAGTTAAAACCTTCTAATCCTCTCCGGGGCCTTTCCCGTTAGATATGAACGTGGGTAAGTATAAATTGTTAATATAAGGTCGTATTGTTACTTACGTGCCGTTTCTGAAGCCTGAGCCACGTTCATTTCGGTATCAAGAATAAAAAAACAAACAGAGAGTATTTAGAAGAAGAAACCTATTTTTACTAGAACATGTGCATTACTTTCGATGACCGTTTCCATCGTGCGTTTGAAATATGGTTCAAGCTTTGTTCCATGCTAGATATCGATACTTCCGAAGCGCTATGACGGGGAACTCTTTGAAAAACAAATAATTAAGCTCTCCGTTAAGGCCCGTAATGCATCGTGACAGATTTAATGTTGATAATGTCTATAGGCGACCTTTTACAATCATATAGCCTAGTTTTGTTATGATATTGTTTGATTATATAACGAAGGATCTAGAAATGTATAATTATATGGTAATATATGGTAGTTTAATTTGGACGTGCAAAAAGCATTCTATTGAACCAATTTTGAATAAATGACATTTGAATTTGAATATAGAACAAAAAACTTAGAAATATAATAATTTCATAGTGAGTTATCAGCAAAAAATAATTGGCATTAGGTCCACACTTTGTTAACAACAATGAAGAATGAATAAATAAATAAAACAATTTTAGCAGTTTAGATTTATTTATGCGGCTTTGTAAAACTTGAAACATTTTTATCGGAGATATCGACGCACCTTTATTGTTTGTTCATTATTGGCTGCTAATGATATTATATTTATCTTTAAGCATCTTCTTCCATTTTTATCTTAGTGCTGAGTATTCTAAAACGACTTAGTTGCATAGATAATTTCATGCAACTCAGAGACATCTCTCAGTTGCATATACATATGTACCTACATACTTGCATAACGCAAAGCTACACGTGTAGGGGTGGCCACCCCCTCCCCCGCTCGTTAGCTCTACTGTTCTGTTTCAACCTTGACCGTAGAAGTGGTTTTTACTGAAACATGTGAACGTATTCAGGTAGATGTTACTGAATTGAATAAATGCGCCGTCCATTTATGTTTGGTTCCTTTAACGAATAACAGTATGTCAATTTAAAAGGAAATCAAGACATTAGTTTTACCACAACAATCTGTTTGGCTAAAAGAAGTATTAGGACAGGCAATAAGTGAATCGAATAATTGAATATATAAGTAAGCATATATTTAAGTAAGTAAATATAAAAGTATGGCAATAGGCTCATCACCTATTTCATGGGAAGTTAACATAACTAACATAACCCCTTCGGAAATTACAGGCGTGATGTTACGTTTCGATACTAACCAGAAGAATAATAAAGACAGACTGGTAACAGTATGTTACTTTAGAAAGAATATATCATATTTAATATAACTATTTCAGGCTTAGGTCAACCCTAATAAACATTAAGTGGATTTCTCTTTGATTCTAATGTTGTTATAAGAATATATCGGGACGGCTCCACACGGCCATGTGACCTCAAAGTAAGCTTCAAGAAAACTTATGTTTGTTAACCAAAGGACTGATAAATTACATAAATACATATTAAATATATACACATTATATAGATAAATTTATTACAACCAAAGATAGAACAAATACTTTTTGAACCCATGGTCCACGGTTCAGCAGTTAGGTTCACCAACCACTAAACTAACGGGTCCGTCGAAGTATATACAGTACTAGATATACATATATATACATTATGTAAGTAGCGCTAGTACTGCAAGTTGCTTGTATGGCAGAAATATTGCAGCGTTTTGACCTTGACCTTATACACCCCGTTCAATGCGACTTTGCTCATGAACGAATCCCAATATCTATCCATTATTTGACTTTTTTCAGTACGAGACAGTTACTTTAGGACGTGGATAAAACCTATAAATAGGTACTGTTGAAATATAACGCGGGCCGTATCAGTAGTACTAATCAGCAAGGGTCTTGCAGTTAATAATATTCTTATAATTGCGTAATCAATATTTCTAAATATTGTGAATGATTAGAAAGGCCTTTATCATTTCTTTTACTTCATACACAATGATTATAATAATATATGAGGCCATCTGCTTACATCGCGGCTGATCGTAAAGTAAGCCTCGAGAGAGCTTTATCTATCACTTTTACTCATAGCGATATGCATTTATAAGTTTAGTGATAATAATATTTTAGGATTACTCCGCACAGGGCCCTCACTCTCCAACTATTTAGAGTATAATTATAATATTATGGCACTCGATCAGCTGACAAATGACATACACATATTATGACATACACACGTTATTTTACATTAACACACAGAATACATACTGATAATCATAACATAAATATTTCTATATGTACATAGAGTGGGAATCAAATCAACAGTCCTCGGCTTAAAAGTCGTTACTGCAGACCAACAGACCAGTCGCTTTTACGCCATACACATCGGTCAAACAAACCGATTACATTGAAAACCTAACGTGAAGTCACAACAGGTACACGATGTTTGTACTACTAAGGAATAATTATTATTATTACAATTTATATGTAGTTGCCAGTTACACGTGTGTACTACGGGGAACCATCTACGTCTTTATACGTACGAGACCGTAGAACACCGTACGTGACCATTGGCGACAAGTACGTGACCTTTGACTAGGACGTTACTAATTTCGTAGAACTTTGAATAGGACGTAACTAACTCTAATTGGACTCGTACCATCTCATTCTAACAACATAATGGACACCTAAGCACGTGGTCACCGTGACAATAATAATAATATTTAGGGGCTTTTCCACACTCGACCAAAGATCTCAAAGTTAGCGTTAAAGAACTTGATTTATGGTAATCAGACGGCTGATAAACTGCATTAATTGTACACATAAATATATACTTATATAGATATTTTTTAAACTTTGTCAGAACAAATACTTGTGCTCATCAGACAAATATTTATTTCGGGTGCGAATCGTACCCACAGCTCCCTCCGCAACACTGAGGTTCACTAACCAGTGCATCAACGGGCCATTTAAATATTTAATTATATTTGTATACAGCGTAGATCGCTCTTGAGGTAGTTAGAGTGACGATATACGCGAAGTAGCTAGTAGTGGTTGGATCTGAAGAGCTGAAAAACGAACTCAATAGCGTGCTATTGGAGTAGCCTATCTCCAGCAGTGGACGGGAACAAGCTGACGATGTTCACGTATACACATTAATATTGCTTTATCTATTGCCATTATTCTGAATGTAAGCACACAAAATAGACAGCACTATGGACCGTCTGCTGTTGAGTGTTTGATGATAGTATGCAATAGAGTATGAGATCATAAAGTACACATATCTATCAATAAAACAGTTATCAAATAATAAATGCTCACCATCGTTGTAAATGTAAGTGCAGTCCCCCATAAAACCCCATCCGGGTCAGTTGGCCGCGTCAACACACACACCGATCACTTTTAAGCCTATTGCAATTCGATTTCTCAATACTTCACTTCACTGTTCACTTATGATGAAACGGAGCGAGTCGGTTTATCTGTAAAAAAAAAAATTTTTTAAATTAATATTTTTTCCGTGTAATAATAATATCTTATTACGACTTAACATATCTTATTATAGGCTATTTTAAGCCTGTATTTTGATAAACACACGTCTAACGAATTACATACATATGTATTATTTTCTGAATACCTGTTTATAAATACATGGTTTTGCTCTCAGAACCAGAACAAGTATACGTAGTAATCACAAAAATACTTGCCCGTGCCGAGAATCGAACCCACATATTCAAGCTCAGCAGACAGGGTAAATAACCATTAAACCAACAGTCCAGTAACTAATTATTTACAAATATTGAGTAAGTAAGATCTAATAATGTAAATGATCACATCTTAGTTAAATGCATTTTACAATTACATTCAAACGTAGGGTACACCTCTAAATATCGCAAACATTAATTAGAAACTTTAAAAATAACCCACATTAATTTTCATACAAGTCATTTAACGGCGGTTCCATTAATTAAAAGGAAAACACAAAGTTTAAATGGGCAAGTTTATTTAATTATGAAATTAAAGTGAGCGTGAGAAAAAAATGTAATTTGTTGAAGGAGAACTTTTTAGTTACTTTTTTATAACTTGTTTCAACTTGTTCAAAATTGGATTGCAATTTTAATTAAGTTACATCGTACTTCCGGTAAAATGTAAAATACATAAATATATAGAAATGTAACAAATGCATATGTACATATAAAATATGAAGCTCTTTCTTATTTTCCCTGTTAAAAAGCAAATGAATATGCTGCTATTATACCATCCTATATTCCTCTACGGTCATTCCCGCACATGGACATATTGTGGTACAATATGTCCAACCTCAATTTAGATAGAAATCTCGTCCTAAGATAACCAAGCCATGGCTGCTGCTACCCCTGAATACTAAAAAGCATTTAGTGTTTCCGTCGAATTTCCCCAGTTGAAAAACTCACATACGTATATGTATAATACACCCATTTTAATACTGTCTACAATCCGCTAAAAATGGCCTAAAAAGTTAGATTAGACTTTTAAAAAATACATGAAAACTAGGTCAACCTAGCGGAGCTTACAATATTCATTTAAGAATTCATAAAAAAAAAAATTAATTCGAATTGATTATTTACAATACTAGAAACGAATTCCCAATTTACGCAATGTTTACTGTGCGTCATATTGGGCGGTCCTTAAAGTCATATTGGATGGTTTTATTACGTCATATTGAAAGTGATATAACAGAAAATGTTGTTACCACGAATGCCATGATGTACGAAACCGTAACTCGCTGTTGATGGAGACCTTGACCTTGCACGCTATCGAAGCTTCGCGGAGAGATTTCTACTGCCTCTCGTAATACAAACTTCTGTATTTACACATGTTTATTTGTAGAGTGCTCTATATTTAGTAAATATTTTTTGTATGGAAATCAGGTCTCTACCAAGGATTATAGAGTTCTGAATTAAATACCATTGCTTTTATAAGTTAGTAGAGTATAGTTATAGGGAAAATCTTACTAAGAAAATATAGTAATCATCGCCTAAAATTTTAAATAGTATTATTCAAAATTCAATAAATGTTCGTGGGACAGAAACAAGTCAGTTTAGTTTATGTGCATTATAGATTCACACAAGATCCTAGTGGATATTTTAGCTAAGTATAAATATGTACATACATATATCTCGTAAACAGCAGGTAAAGTTCGTTGACATTTAGACAAAAAATTTGTGCGGTATATGAGTAGTTTCATAATCAACTACGAATTCTAAAACATATCAGATTTTCAACAGTACTTGAAAGAAATGTTAGAAATTTTAAAGCCGACTAACAATTTCTAAACGAATCATTTTTTCCACATAGCATTTTCTACTCGGATCGCGGACAACTTTTTACCTACCAACAGAGTCGCGATCGCTATTGAAACGAAATACCTTCATCGCTCAGTAAATCTAGCGCAATACAATCTGATCGTAGATTTTATTCAATACGGTTGTCTCTAGAGAAATACTGCAGCGTTCGTAACCTTGACTGAACAGAAGATGTTCCATCCACTTCGATTTGTTTGCATCAACGTAAATACTCGTAAGTAGATATGTAAGAGAATAGAAAATGCGGTTATATTGCCAAGTATTTCAAACAGAATTTCAAATAGCTTAAGTAATATTGATTAATTTTTAATACAATGGGCTTAATCGTGTAATAAGGGTTATATTTGTTTTATTCGAGTTTGATCGAATTTTTAAAGTATTTAATACGATATTCTACAAAATTACTATATTGTTTACCGGCCAGAAAATGCTTCAGTTAGTTGAAGTTATTGTTAATTGAGAGAAAAGGTGATATATATTTTCAATTAAAAGTGTTTATTTAAACATCGCTTTATTTAATTATTAACAAATGGCGCATATTTAAGATCTTCAAAAAGGAAAGATTGTGTTTTAAATATATTTAATTCATTTACTTAATCGAAGAGTAAAGTGATAATCTAGATTCAGTACTATTTTTAAATCACCAATGTATTTTACTAATATTAATTACATAGGAATAGGCATGGGCTCTTTCTAGGCGAGCGTGCTACATCGTAGGCAGTATCTCGCTTTCCATCAGATGGGCTTGCAGCCAAACGCGAGTCTATTTCTACGTAAAAAAAAACGTAGATACAATGATATATGTATTATCATTAATAAACAGTAGGCGATTTTCATGCTCAAGTGTCAACGTCATATATTTTTAAGAAACGCTCAAGAAAAAATATGAGGGAAATTTCGCGCGCAGGCTGTAATATTTCATCTTTGGAAACCAACATTGAGGCCGTAATTTAAAGAAAAGCCGTATTTCCTTTCAGAAACTTCTATATTCAACAAACCTTTTGTTTCGAATATCGAAGTACTCGAGAAGGAAATTGAAGCAGTACACAATAATGAAGATTTAGTACCAGATTTCAAATTGAACATTAGCACCGATATTAATTAGAAAGAATCTTAAGGGAGTCGAAAGTTATGATGATTTTCGTTTGGTAGAGCATATACTTGCATTAAAGCATTAAATTAATCAGTATACGAATAATGTATACAGCGTTTAACATACAGTACGAAATACAAAAAACTAAGATCTAATGTTATCTGTTTTCCTGATTTATATCGAATCTAATATTTTTATTTCTCTTAAGTCTAATATATTCACGTTGTGTCTTTTAAATTTTGCCTTCAAATATAGTGTTTTCTCATTTTGGTTTACTTATAGTCATCCATTTGCAGTTTACATATAAAAATGTACGGAAGGGGAGACTTAAAAATGACCTTTTTAAAACCGATACCATATAGAGGATTTTGTCTCCCTAGTTATGTTACTATTATTTCCTAATAAATCTATCAACTCACGAATAATACTAGTCTAATTCTTATTTTGCTATTTCTAGAATTTAATTATTAATGGTGACTAGAATTTAAACGGGAAAAAATATATAGCTAATTAGCAGACAGGCAATTTTGCATGATCGTGTATCTGAAAATAAGTCTTCATTTATAACTTACAATAAAAAAGGAAATCCAAAATGAAAATTAAAAACGTCTCACTTTTCTTACTTCCGTTTTATTACCGGCTGTAACGGAACCCATTAAAATACGTGTATTTTTAAGAACAAACTTTTCCTGCCTTTTACATTAATTACAACGCTCGATATTCTTGGAATGATTGGGGTTAATGGTAAAAGAAGCGAAGATAATTATTATTTTTGGATTTTAAAGGCTTTTGCCATTTTGTAGATTGAGTTGGTAATTTCCAATAAAAATGTATAAGTACATATAAAAAACTAGTAATTATTTCGTTGTTACGTTACGTTACTTTTATCCATATACCGATAACACAATCTTGTAAATATACCGCAAAAAATTTTACCACATTTGAGTTATCTAAGTTTATTTTGCGTTTCCTTCCCAAGGATACGAGTAAGCGAACCTAAGGACTATTTAACCTGGCACGTATTTCATCCTTCTTTTATCGCCCTATTTGCCGAAAAGAGATCTAAAGTAGTTGAATTACGTAGCGGCTTGCCGCGGTCGGTCCGAATGGTCGCTTTTAGGAGGCCGAGTCGTGAAACGAGCATCCTCCTGTAATATTCCCGGGAAAATATCTCTAAGAAAAGCATTAAAAGAAATTATACAATGACCACAACGCATTAGCGACTGGTTTTTCAAAGTCTATGACGACGATGAGCTAAACTTTTATAAATGATCACTAAACATCTTATAAATGATGATACAATTACTGTAGATAGAATATCTCTGTTGTGGTATTTATCAGCCCTGTATAGACGTCCATTCATCCGAACCGTAACATTGGCGAGAATTGCTTCCACTACAGAATGGATGGTTGGATAATTGAATTGCCAATCACTGAAGCAATGTTCGTCTTTGATGACCTGTTGTAACACAACGTTATGTTAACGTGGTGCTGACGTGACGATTTTGTAGTAATAATAAAATTTTATAGAAATAATAATATTTTACAAATATCAATAGAAAGTAGGGACAAATTACAATCAAGTAAGTATTTCATCTGCTGATCGCGTCTTCATAACGACAAATAATTTACGGTTTTTCGTTAAGCGTAAAATGACTCCGTGAAATTTTCATGATAAATTATAACATAAAAATGTACTTATATTGAGTGCTAAAAGGCGATCATGTAAATGAGTTTCAAGATATTTTTATGCTAAATTTATACGTATGAAATATTCAGCGGTGTAAAATTTGATGATGAATATAAGGAATTTTATGGAAATTGGCAATTTTAAAATGAAATTCTTTTTTCATTATCACCTATGATAAAGGAAAAGAGTATGAAATAGTAAAGCATACAGAACTTCTTAAAAACTCTAGAATCTATAATCGCGTGCCAGACTGTTTTATTTGTTAGCGTAATATAATTAGTAAATTGGAATATTCGCGAAGATGGCCAATCCAGATCGACTTTGAACACGTACTCGTATCAAATGGTAAAAAAATTCAGAATATCCGACCAAATAAAAACTGGCATTGAGGTAACATGGAAATTATCGATTCTGCTATACGAATCTTAGTGTCATGTTTTATTTAACTCTCACTTACGAAAACTCTTTAGGGACTTTACGTCGTCTGTTTTTTTGATGAAACGTGCAAAGTGAATGCTACAGTATATTCAGACAAGCTACTCGTTGGATGTTGTAATTTTCGCTTCAGGTACTAGCAATACATTAAAAATTACAAATATTTCGTGGGATTGGAAGCGGACACGTTTTTTGCTTACGTTTTGTATGCGTTCAGCAAAAGTAGACATAAAAAGAGAGAGTGTACCAGCACTATTAATGTAGGTATACAGACGCTAAGCACGTTGAGCGAAGGCAATTCGGACCTTCGACTAAAAGATTAAATTCAAGCTGGCGTCGGACAAATAAGGAAATTAGGTCAATTCAGCGCCACACCAACATAACTTTCGTGTAACTAGCTTGCTTTCTTAAGGAAAATTGTTTAATAAATAGTCATTTAAATAGGTTATACAAAAATATATAACCGATGAAAAAGTACCGCCACGAAAAGTACGTAGTTATCGCAGTATTTAGATACGAATAATACCGGGACAGCAGCTAATGTTTGATCGACTTGTGGAGGAAATATCCATATTTTTTCATTCATGTATGTTATATTGTACTAAGATATGTACTCGTATATATCTTCAATTTTAAATACGAAAAGGCTTCAAAACTCAGTTTAAACATTGAACTAATTTGATTCACGACATTCATTCAACGTGAACAGTGTATGTACATATAAACAAAATTCAAAACATTCATTCTCTATACAAACATAAGTGAACGACCGAACAATAGTATCATTCATCATTGCGCTCTTCGCCGAATGGGCTAATGAAAGAAAAGCATTCGGAAGCAAGTTATGATGAAATGTCGGAAAATGCTAAGCTTTAAATTGTATGCAAAAATACAACTTACAATTTTTATTCACCTTGAATACTTTTGGGTCAGGGTGAAGAGCAAACTGGGCCGTGTTTGCTCTGATTAACGTCGTTTGCTCTGTCGGCTCGTGTTTGCCCGGTACCTTTGCTACATACTCAGGCTGCTACAGAGCTTTGATTTACATTTAGTTTGCGGCCAGAGCTTTTTAAAAACAATCTCCGTATTAGGGGGCTAATTTCGCTTGACAAATCCAAACTTTATTTTTCAATTTACATTTGTTGTCTGCGTCGTTGGCCGAGTCGGGTATTATCGAATTTATTTTTCTAAATTAGAACTTCTTGTAGTAGCTCGGATTTATGTCCGATATATGGCAGGCTGATGATAGGGGTATACATTCCCTTCGGAGAATAAAGCCATAAAATATGTTTTAATTATGATCGGTTAGAGTTTTTTTAAGCACAGAGTCCGTATCTATTAATTACTAATGGTTTCTCTGTAACTATTATATACAATTATACATACATAATATGTACTCGTATATACATATGTTGTCAAATCATGTTTCGCTTCTACTGTCAGACTCATAATTTTTTAAATCATCTACATACATTTGTACTTTACATCGCTGCAAGCTTGTTCATATTATATACAGTTCATATTATATACATGTTATAACACACAAGATATATCGAAAAATAAAACTGGTTCGGTTAGATATGCAGAATAAACGGAAAATCCAAAGTTCAACTCGCCTGAATAAAATTTTACTTATATTTTTTGCTTTGAACTGACACGCCGGGTCGAGAAATGCAAACGTTGCTCTCTCGATTCATGTGTGCCTGGTAACGTGGAATTCGATGGTTCTGTTTTTTACGTAACATCACGCCTGTATTTCCCTGCACATGTAGGCAAAGTAGTGTAGTACATTGCCACGTTTCAATTGTTGTTGCTGTGTTAAAGTTATTACAGGTTCTATTGGTTGAAATCTCTAAAAGATTTGCAATTCGTGAAGTACCTTCCTGTCTCGATTTTCTTTTCTTCCTACGCAATAATACTCAAAAAGCATTTGAATCCATCATATTTTCATACATCGCCATGATTTTATGGATCTTCTTTAAAAGCGTTAAAGTTGAAATTGAGGTACGCACAAACTATGTACAAAGATGACATGAATGATGAGATTGATGAATGTAGAAGAAGCATGACTGGTCATTAAGGATAGAGATTATCTGCGTTCGCTGCTCTCTATCTATCCCGTAAGAGACCTGGCATGATGATATAGTAATAACTCAATAACAACG
>DWME01004346.1:0-16513 GCA_018244795.1 Parelbella ahira ahira
AGTTGTAATCCGGCGCTAATGCAACTGCAGTTGTGGATATTCGAATTGCAAGGGTAGTTGCAAGAGAGGGTATCCCACAGTCGGATAAGCTACGACCGTAATTTCTGCGCTGCACTTTTGCAGCGACTGCCATACGTCATTGCAATACGGGAACGCAGTTTAAAATCGAGTCTAGAAGTTTCGAAATGAAACTTCAGTTTCTGTCCGTCATCCCCATTAGACAGAGACGCGCAGAAGGAGAGGGAGAGAGGCAATGAAAGGAGTGTTTTTCGTGCGTTTTTTGTCCCGAAATCCGTGCGTTCGGAAATTTTTATTTTTAATACAAGAAAAGTATTTCAAAGACACGACAGCAGGTAGAAGACGCCCGGCCGGGGTGTTTGTTCAGTTTGTTTTTTTCCCCCCGCGCAAAGAATTCCACTTGATTTATGGCCGTGCCCTGTGACGATTTGTGACCCGTAATTTCTGATGTGAGTTTTGTCACTAGCGGACGGTGGACTCGTTGATTTATTAATTTACAAGACGTCCGTCCGTCCGTCCGGAGCGGGAGGCGTGATCCGGTTTTCACAGTTGGTAGTAACGTGTAATTTTTGGACACGGAACGTGTTATTTGGCCGCAGGAGGTCAAATGACGTGACAAATATTCATATTTTTTGTCAATAAACGCACCTGAAAATGCTAAATGCATATTAGTTTTATCTTCTGAAACTTCCATTAATATCTACCTACATGCACAGCGCCGACTAATTATCCTGGGACGCTACCATACATTTCATCCACTTTATTCCATCACCCCCTCCGGCCCCAGGTATCAGTAAACAAAACAAATCAAGCGTTCTCATAAAACGCATAGATGGTGTTAGTTGACCATTTAACCGGTCCCGCGGGGGTCATTTCAGCACAGAAGGTCAGTTTTTCGGCCATTAACGCGATCAGAGGGTTGTGCACGAATTAACCGGGGCATAAAGGTACCGGATAATGATTCACTCAGGGGCAGTCGACTAGAATAGTCCTGTTTTCCACTAGTCCACCCCCGTTTTCCTTCTGTTAGCACTTTTGATTGCTGTAATCTTAATTTTATTATGCTATAACTACATATAACATAAAGTAATCCGTTATTAGTGCATAAAGTTATCATGGTTCCCCGATATACTAATACAGAATTGGGTTTTAGTAAAATAAATTATTCAACGAGTGTTTTGATTATCAAATGAGATCATTTCAAGTAATGCTCTGAATGACATCTATGAAGTATTACTCAACAGTAATAAAGTAGGCAGACGCTGGATGTGGGAAGATACGATGGACTTCCTTCGAGGATACTCATGCCCAAGAGTAGACTATATAGGCCGACGATATTGATGACGAATAGTGAAACATTGTCCGTCAATTGTACGAACACACCAGTGTTTAGCGGAAGAAGTGGGAGGGTGGAAAGTTATGCGACGGCAAAGCCGAACGGACGACAATTACGACAAGCCAGATCCTCAACATACAACAGTTTGTTTTTTACATCATTCTCTGCGTCTTCTATCTGCGAACTTTAAATACAGTTACCAAAAAAGGAACCATATACTTTTTATTCATCGCAAAGTGATGTTTTGAAAAAAAAACTTGAAAAGAACACATCCATGAATCCAAATGATGGATTTGTAAATTTATGAAAAAAAAATATTCCAACGGTGAAGAGACGAGGTAGCTATGGATTATTATTTATGAGACAGCTGCTTAGATGTGATTTTTTTTCTAATTTTAATCTTCTCACAAGCGGATTTATCATTTTTTCATCCATCCCATTTGTATGGGATGCATGAGAATTTCAAAAGACCGTAATAATGTATAGACGTATCTAAATAACAGGCCTTATTTGTAATTGTAGTCTTAACAATGTCGAATTAGCTTTGGTCGCTGATGGAGAGAATGAATCTGACGACGAATCTGAAGATAGAATTCTGAACGGATATAAAGCAGTTTCGTTTCCCAGTCAACTTAAGAACCTTATGCATAGGGGCCTTTATATATAGTCTTCAGATGATACGTCTGTACAGATTAATGTTTATATTTAATGTAAATAGAGAGCCGAATGAAACGTAATTGTTGGAAACCGCTGTATGCAAATGATAAAATTAACTCTAACTCTGTTGTGTTTCCAGCCGTGCACATCGGCGATACAATGGTGGCTATCTGGCCGATCGGTGTATTAACCCTTGACGTTTCTCATGAGCGCATCGACACGCAAACAAACACACAAACAAACAAACAATGTATTACACACGAGCGTGTTTATAGTGCTGAAGAGCACTCGCGCACGCTCGACTTCAAAATAAACAAGTCGAAAAGTGTTTTTGGACGAGAAGGAACCAAACAAAAAAAAACCAACAAATTTTAAACAAACGCAAAAGTTCAACTAAACAAACACGCGGCCCCGGTCGATGGGCCGCGAAGCCCCGCATAATGGAATAATAGTACGGCAAGACTCAACCCCGCCACTATCGCATGCGTTTATTTAAACAAAAATAAACGCGCTCAAAGTACGGTGCATTATGAATAAGTAAGCATATTCGCCCCATTCTGTACCTTTTTTTTTAATTTCCACACGCCACCCCTCCTAAATCCCGCCGGGGCACAAATTAAAGTGTAATGGTCCAATGTTTAATAACTTATCTGCGGGTAGCGCGATGTGTTAGGCTTTTGTTGATACAATTTTTAAAGTTAATTCCTTGAAAGGGTTCGGAAAATCGATGATAAATAATTTGCATCCCGGCGCTTCAGCGGGGTAACGTCGTCCTCAACACATGCTGACTATTAGGTACTTAATATGCTTCGATACGAATTACTTGCTTTGTGTTATAGGATTGTCTAAATTTTTGAAATTCTAATTGGATCACAAAAACTGGTATATTTTTTATATTCATTACATTTTAAGTTATTCATGACATAATCGCCGATCATTTTAAATGTTGTTAATATAATTTTTAAAATATTTCTTTCCAAGACATATCCCATAATAACAATTAGGTAATGTTGTCCTGCCAAACAACACATGTGGAAATTCACATTTTTCTGTATTAGTCGTTGAATAATTCAATTCCATACAATTAGATAGGCTGAGAAAATTACAAGGGGCCATTCAGGCCCCGGTGCGTTTTCGCGTTAACCCCTAATCATTGACACATTGATGAAACAATCACGGGGCGTGGGAGAGGGTTAGACGCATTACTGGACGTAATCTTGATTGATCTGCTACAAATAACGTTGGTTTTGCTCAGCGTGACCAATCGCTCCGGGGCCGCGCGGACCCCGCGCGCTCTTGAGGGTTGATTGCACTTTTCGCACTGCGACGCGCGAAATTATCGTTGTACTTATGAATATTACATTATTTTCGCATTTTTTGTTAGACATTTTTTCTTTGGGAACCGATTGCGAAACGTAATGTGCTGGCAACACTGACTGGAAAAAACATTTAATTTATATAATTCAAAATTGAAAATTATTATAGAAAATTAAAATTGTTATTATTTAAATAATTCTTTAATGATACCGTTCAAAGCATCAGTAGCGGGTAGTAATTACGAATAATTATTTTATTGTGGGGAACACCGCGGCACGTAAATTATGTCCACTCTTAATAAGCGGGGGTGGTTCTAGCTGTCATATCTAGACCTAGGACTCGAGTAAATTACCTAGGCCATGATTACAGGGGACGCGGCAATACTTGATCGGGGTGAATAATGTAGCGCGGCGATGTGTTCGGGGGATGATAACACGTTGGTTGTATCTGCAGTACTAGAAATTTTCTTTTTTTTTTATGTTTTAAAATATGACTTTTTATACCTAACCCGAATTGGATACATGAGGATACTTTTTAATCAACAGACATTTAAAATATTTTCAGTTCTGTTTCTAGAACTATTTTATTAATGCAACAACGTAACATCACGCCTGTAATCACCGAATGGGTAGGCAGAGGGGTGTAGTACACTCCCACGTTTCTCCAGTTACGTTTAAGTCCCATGGAATAGGTGGTAGGCACATATTCAGACTCCGAGTCACTATTAGAAATTCTAAATTAGAAAAATATAATAACACCCAACCTGCGATTTGAATCCAGGATCTCCCGTTCGGCAATCGCGCTTGCAACCACTCGATCAACGGCGCAGTCAACTATTTTATTAGTTGTAAAAATTGACTTTTTATGAAAATATTAAATTATAATAAATATTGATTTATTATTAGTAAGCAAATGTAGGTTTAGTATGAAAACTCAAGGTTTTATTTGTGAAATACAGTACGTAAGAGGCTGCAGAGCAGTTAAATACATAATCATTTCCATGTCAGTCATAATGGATTTGTTTACCATCCACATCCATTATGTACCATCATCAGTAGGTAGATACATAGCAATTGTATATAATTATATACTTACTTAATTACTATTTACAATTACAACTGATTTAACTGTCATTACAATATTTTACTGTGTGAAAAAGGGAATAAAAATTGTTAAGCAGACTGCCTCGTGTGCTTATTTGTCTTGTCATAAATATCGAGATATTTCACTTTTACGGCAATGCCCACAAATTCAAAATTAGGCTGCATATGCTCATTATATTGTAAGGAATAGTTTTTCAATTCATTTACAGACATATCGGTTTCATATCACATATCATATCATACGGCGACCAGAATAGATCTACTAACAACTGGAGATACTTGACAATGCTGAAAGAAAGCAGTAGAAACTAACGGTGAACAGGATAAAAAGAGTTACAATTCTCACAAGTGAGGAAAAGATTGAGAAAGAGAGAGTATGACTATACTGATTCTATTTTAAATATATCTACGAGTATAATTAAATTGCTATATTAATGTCTGTCGTATCCTGTAATAGTCTGTCTAGAGTGGAATTGTAGAAAACGTCTCATCACTCTCACGTTACATCTCAATGTTTATGCTAAGATCAAACTCTAGAGGATTAAGCCTGAAGTATAAGTTTACCAACATGTATAGGAATCGATATGAGAAAATTAATTATGTTCTATTGACAAGTACTGCAGCTTATAAAATTTAAAAAGCAATAAATACCATTATAATTAACAAATCAGTTTTAAGTAGGTTTAAGCAAGTTTTAGCAAATAAATTAAAACATCACATAGGTCGCTTAAAATATAAATATCTCCAATAGAACGAAAAACATAAGCAGACACGACCATGCCTACATAGCGTCCTACCCTACATTTGTAGGTAAAAACACCCTCTAATCCACGTCAGCTGCTTCTGACTGGTCACCCCCGCCCCTTGCCACCGCACGCACCCTTATTTACCCGCGGAAGCCCTTGGATCTACCGTTACTCACAGTTTCTACTACACTGAGTGCCAACTTACATTGGTCATTCATTCATTTACCGACCAAAATTACTTGATCTGCCGAATCGCTGCGCTGTTCGAAATGCAAAACGATTTTCTAAATACACGGCGCGGTGATAGATCTCGCTATAATGGTCCCGTGCACTGGGGAACTTGCCCTCCTGTCAAATACATAATAAGTGTTTTTTTTATTATTTTCGCAGATACACGCGCAGGTTAAAGCGACGGACGCGGCCGCTTTAATCGTTCCTGGCGAATTTCACAAGCGACAGATTAAAACGACGAAAATGTAATCGATAACCTTGTCGCGGCGTCCGCCAGACGGTGCCTAGCTGTACGTTATATAGTTACAAAAAATCATTGAGAGGTACATGTGCATATTTATACACATATTGTTAAACCGTTTATCATTCGCAATAGGAATAGAATGAGCCACACTGAATGGTTGTTGTTTTTTTCCAACCGCATGCCCATTTGCGAGCGGCGGTGCGATGGGACGGCGGCGAAGAAATCGGGAGCGTCGACGCGACGTGTCGCGAGGAATGCGCCTGCGACCCTTGTAATTACCTGTGCACTGTATACAGGGAGATCCGAGGCTTCGGCTTTATTTTTAGATCGGGCGAGCTGCTCTTTCGCCTGTAGCAACGCATAATACGAAAAGTCGAGCCAAAATCGGATGCTCGAACCTTGTATCGACCATAGACCAACTAAAAGCGGTCTTCACACCGTGCTTAGGTAGTAAATAAATGACCTAGCTGCCGCGCCTGTACATCTATTTGTATTTACATTTCCTTTATCTGCTCTCTTAATTCCGCTCTTAATCCGCTCTCTTAATTCGCCAATATAAGTAACCTTTGAATTTGATGTAAAAAAAACAGCTGTTTCAAACTATCCAACTGTGACATATTTAAAATTTTTACTGATTGCGTTAATTAAATTCCGAATATACTTTGTTCATCGTTAAAGCATACGGCACAACAACGCTATTTGCATGAATACGTTTCGTTAACTGCTCGTTCCAACAAAAATCTAATTTGGCACCCGATAACAGGTTAATGTATCAATTCAGTGGAAAGTAATGTAATAAATAACACACCGATATCAATATGTTGTGTAAAATATAATTGTGCGTAAATAATGACGAAAAATTACCGAATATCTATCCGACGGTTATATGTACATTTCAAATTAGATGGACGCATGCGTAAAACGAAATTAACGCGCGTTTTGCGCGAATTTGACAGGTCGGGAGTGGGCCGCGTTAGTTTATATGTAAGATATATTTCCCGTGGCCGTGTTCGACGAGGAAAAAAGACGAAATTTAATTGACGTTAACGATGCCAATCACAATCGGCCTGTATGTCCGTGGCGCGCACCTAGTGTATTTATGTCATTATTAACCGGTGCGAATTAATACTCATTTGGCGTCCATTTTTATCGCGAGGTTCTGACGTCCAGGCAAAAAAAACGCCATACCACTGGCGGGCGGCTTCGCCCTCCGCTTTTTGCGCTCCAGTCTGGACCGCAGCGCGCGCTTTCTGCCAAAAACGGACTGTTAATCGCTCTCGTATGACACTTTGTAAAATAAAAATATATTAATTAAAGGAACCAACACACGATTAAGTGTCACTTTATGCAATGCCCATGCGTTCGACTCATGTGCAAATCTTCAATCGTATATCGGTACCGCTGTGTTATTTATTATTTAATTACATTTATTACGTGGAGCAAATTATGAACGAAACTTAATATGATTTTTTATTCGGCGCCAATTAATTACAATATAAATTTCAAAGCTGTAAAAATGGCGCGCGACTTGCAATAGAGTCGCGTTCGATTTTCAAAAAAGGTACGCGTCGATGGTCGCTGTGGCCTTGCAGCGGCGTATCAAATTACGTTAGTTATTTATCGGAATGTGAGCCGTTGTATCGAAACGGCAGTGACGTGGTGGAGTGATGAAAGAGCGTAATGTTTAGTACATCGGCATATTAATGCCGTTTTAAGCGGACAAAAACTCGGCCGGCGCGGCGTGTCAGCCTAATTGAGCGACTCACGCTATCGCCGCGGCCGGACCTCAATCACTACGCTAAGTTTATAAGCGAATTCCCTTAATAACGTGCATTTATTTTTTAAGTCATTGACCCCAAGTTTCGCTCACAATTTATCGACATGCCTCTGATAACACTACACTTGTTCGGAATAAAAAATATTTTAGACCACCTAAGATGTACCTACACGCATCGAATTCATTTTCTCAACGAGGTCTCTGGAGCTCAGTAAGGCATTGCCTCTTTAAGATAAACGCTGTAATAACTACAAGTTCTATCAATGATTTTAATGGTCTGCACATGTAATAAACATTCCGGATGGAACACTTACAACGGATAGCGTACTAACAAAACACGAAGATTTTCAATTACATAGAAATATTACATCTCAATCTGATGTATTGTCGCCATTGTCACGCGAATGTTAATTGTAATTTAAAACGACAATAATAGAATCTATTTAATTATAATTTCAATCGTCACGACCTTGTAATGGCGTGACGGTGATACTATTGTTGACGATATAAATTTAGAACACTTGCACCTATTTCTACGCTGCATCATTGATCATGGGGCCAAGTTACGTCATCGTGACTCCGCTGGTCTCCTTCTTTTTTTTCTTCACCTTGTCCCATTTATTTAGGGTCGGGTCTCATCACACGTTTCTCTTTCTTTTTCACTTTCTGTCTTAGGTTGTCGCTGGTAACTGGCCTTGTTAGAATTACTGGTAACCTTTTTTTAATTTTCAAGGCTTCAGTAGAGCTCTCTAGATTGTATATCTGTCCCCGGACTTTGTATATATCAATTGGACTTGGTATTCTTCTTTGAGTAATTGTCATTTTATTTCAATTAAGTATTCGGCAATGTGTGCATCTTCTTGCACGAGTGGGAGGAAAAAGTTTAATTAAAGATACTAATCGGTGCTAATTGGAGTCGATTGATTCCAAGCTCGCTGTTAATTTTAAATACAAGCCATAAATGCCATGTTTCCATCAAAGACTATGTTTCATCGAGACCCGCAATTAAATACTTCTTTAACGTCTGCCATGTGAATGAAACGAGACAGATCATTAGATTCGCGGAACAGTCATTCATCAGTCAGGTACAATTTCACCTAATTTCTCGTATAAAGCCATAAATTTCGATGGTATTTAAAGAATTTTTGCCACGCATTAAATTTGAAATGTGAACAAAAGAAACCGTCCAAAGCTCTCGATGTTGAAGGGCTGAGGGCTGTTTCAGCGCAACCTGAATTTCGGCCGCGAGCCCGACCGACATGTCGCGTAAGGAATTTCGAGTAGCAAAAACCACTCGATGGGGACGATAAAACGAAATCGCCGATGCGTTTGAAAAAAAAAGCGCAAACGCTACGTGCGAGCGAGAGACAAAAAACGTATCGTATCGCGGTTCCACTCTGGCGCGCTCGGCTAATGAATATATGCGGTGCGCGGGCGCAGCTGCATCGATCCGCCATTATTTATTTTATTTCCGCGCCAAACACCGAATTGGATCATGGCGATACAGCTTCAATTGCGCGTCCAAATCCCCTCAGCCGACAATCGCGGCTAAACAGACGACGACAGATGTAAACACGCAGACAAACGACAATGCGGACGACATAAAAGATACAAACTTCTCTTGTCATCTTCTATACGACACACAAAAGAACATCTATGGGGCCCTAGATCGTTTTGAAAGCATACCCAGCCACGTTCCCGATAGTCATTGACAGAATTTGATGCGTGTAAAATTGAAATGAACTTATCGCGTGGTTGAATTCGCTGTTAAAATTAATTCCGAGATAAGAGGATATCTCGTTTTGGCCAGCGCCGCTGCGCATCCAGCAGCCGGTTTCTAAATCAAGACACCTCTACAAATAGATCATCGTCAAGTGGACGGAGCGGCAGACAGTTACAACTTTTTCACACGACGCCGCACGCCATAAAACAAACGATAATATTTTATGAAGGAAACGTACACTGAACGCTATAGACGCATAAAACAATAATTTATATGAGGCCACAACTAATAAAATAATTTGTACAAAAGGAATTATTATGACAACGGGCGAAAGAGGTGACCGATCGACGCGACTGACAGCAAAAACATTTCAATTAAAACTTATGGCTATTTATGTACATTTCCGTGCTGTCGTACCATTACGGAGGATAACAGTGGAGAGGCAATAATCGTAATTGTAAACAATAAGTCCAATAAATATAATACCATAATTGTTTCTAACGGCCGTAATCAGAATACGCATAATGCGGTGACAGGTGAGGCGGGTTATATAAAACTTTATTGCTGGATTTGTTCGTTAGCGTGTCCATGACAAATATCGACGGCGAGTTCTTAATTATAATATTAGAATTCATTTATTCCAGCTATTAAACGACGGTTGCATATATTTACACCTAGCTCGGCTGCTTAACATATTGAGATGTATATCTAAACTGCATACCGAACTCGCTGCGCACGCACTCGTAACCCGAAGCCGTTCTAACGCATCTGTTTATTCTTTCTTTTGTGTAATAGACTTCAGCCAGCTCCCCTGGACGAAATAGCTATGTATGACGTCCAGGATTTTCACGGTGCCACCAATTTACAAAACGGGCTAACGATGGATTTTGTGATTCTTTTCTTTTTTTGAAACATCGCTACATTTGTATCTGCCTGCACGTTCGTTTCTTTAATGTTATTGTGGAAAATATAATTTACATCGGTTCATTATTTACAATTGTTCATTACTATCGATAAAACTTTGCCTATGCTTAAGGGTTATCGATTTAATCATTCCTGTTTCGATTCCATTTCAAAAAATGTACGTGTCCAGTTGGATTTTCTAATTTTTTTCCATAACATTTTCCACCATCAATATCTGTAACTGTACAGCTGGTCTTAATGACTACGGTGCGTGTGTTGTAGTCTAGTTGCCGTCTGCCCACAGCGTGACGATCGGCTTAACACATTGTTGCTCGCACCACACTTTGCTGTCTTCCAACCGAATCTGCTTCGGAAACTAGTCGTTAATTTCCACACTCTATTGCTGGGTTTAATTTCCTTCACGGCCAATTCACTGTTGCTTCCATTACCACTCACTCGTATTGCGCTATTGTACATGATTTCGTGTATTTTACTTTTACGTATAAGGAATATAAATTTATCTTCTATTGTATAGTCCATCCCAACTTCCCCAACAGAAACATGATGACCTGACCTTTGTAAGTTCACGATATTTCCCACCGGCTTCGATTACTTTGCTACTCGCTTAAGTGTGTGTTCCAGTATCGTTCGCTCATCGACAATTAAAATTCCCGTAATTATTTCCATTATTCCACTGCGTTCCATTAAATATCACACAATTCAGACCAATTAATTGTTTCGCATGCTGCAATTTTTTATTCGGCATCATTTAATTTTACCACGTGATATGATAATAATTGTAATTAAAGACAACTAGACATACACACACACACATACCTAAATTGTAATGCACACAATTGTTTCAACGTCCAGTTACGTCCAAACGGAACGTGTCGTATCGCCGAGACGCAAGAAGAAAGACGCCGCGCTCTCCTGGCCGCAACTCATTAACGATTATAAAATGTAGAGACATTGATTCGTGACCGCGCGTACCTCATTAATTTAAATTGTTGAGGCAAACGAGTACAAATAGCGAGTGCGGCCGCGGCTGCGATACTTTAGATCGATCGGCCGATAGCCCAATAAATACCGTTAAACTCGTCCGTCGACGCGTACGCACATGTACATTCGTGTATATATTTATTTTGATAATAAAGCGGAGTTAGGAGCGACGCCAATAAAAGATCTCGCGTATCCACCGGCTGACAAGGTACGCACTCGAATCGATAAGCGGTCACTCGATCGCATCACTACTGTGCTGTAGTGCTAGTGATGCGCTATTGAGCGGCGATGACGCGCGGATGACAGTATCACAGGCGAACCGATCGCTCGCCGGAGAGCACTATATCAATCATTCCACAATCGTACCGCATGCCACTTAAATAAATTTATAACATATTAAGTACGTTGAAAATAAACACTTTACCGTTTATGATTTATTCGGTGCGTCGATGAATTATGGACGCTGCTTATTAAAGTGCGCTAGAGCGGGAGGTCCGAATTTTTATCTCTTTTTGCTGCGATTTCACGTGCCACCGCCACCGATAAACGTTTTATTGGCGTAATTAAAACCGGTGATTAGCGTTTGTACGTACGTGTTACATGTGCGAGCGCATGATATATGTGACATTTTAAAGCGTAATCGGTTAGCGATATTATTATTATTTATTTTTTATACCGACAACTACCCTCGGCTCGACACTGATTTTGTTGTTTATGTTACATACAATTACTCTACTTCGATATTGGCGCGGCGGTATCGTGGATGCTCCGTGTTTATGTAAATAAATAATTAATAATACACGGTCAGTTCCATGACACTGTCGTCTGCTCGACATCAGTTATCGCCAGCGGGCCCCAGAGGTCGCAGTCGCATGCAATATTGCTGCTATAAATACAATTTGATTTCAATAATTAGTGCACATCCAAGTCTTTGACTGATAAATGGTCAATAAATATCATTGTCGTACGTATCTACTATTAAAAAGTGAAACGTATGTATCTATACGCCCGTACCAATTCACTTCCGGACTCGCAACTGATGTTTGACGTTTTAATGTCAGGCGAAGACGTCGGAGTGTTTTTTTAAATTGCATCCCACCGCAACGTGTCAACGCCTATTCAGCCTATTGTGCCAGAAAAAAGAAAAACCCACAAAGATTTTGCGGTATAATAAATTTATGAGAAAATTACCCGGCCGTTGATTGTCGGTTTGTGTCCAGATTACCTGTTTTACAAAGCCGAATTGATACAAAATGACTCCATTTACGTGGCCTTTTTTGTAGTCCAAATAATAGGTGTTACCTCGGGCATGTTGATTTGTATAATGTTATTATCGGCACTGGATAATGAAATATTGGATAAACGCCACTTTCTGCATAATGCATGTTTATTAAATTTAAAAAGCTTTGTAGGAAATTTAGTATTCAAAATGAACAATTTGAACTTAATTAACGACGATGTTTTAATATCGAATATTTATGTTACTCCGCTATTAGTGCGCTTAAAGGTACTTTGACCACAAGCACAGATTATAAATAGAGTTGTTAAAAGCGTTTTGATCCTCACTAATTTGTTTATGTTTTCGAAATTCAAAAATGGAAGTCGTTTAGCTAGCCGGGATCAAGCTACGTTATTTTTAATCTTCAATATGGTAAGGCGAGTCATGCATTATGGAAATTAATATAAAAACGTAGCCAATCGATTGTTGTTCGCCTGATACGAGAGCTAATTTGCTCAGTGATCGAATTCGCATACAAACCAGCTAACAAGCATCGAACTTGGGAACGAAACGGTAAAGCCGAGGAGAATGGCGCGTAAACAATCAATATGGCGACGCCTACACAATCCAATTATTGATTTACCGTTGCTAATTATGCTTTATAGTTATTAAATCGTTATTCCGAAGAAATTGCTGCCACTGATTTACGGGACGCCATTTTGCGCGCGACATTTTAATATCCGAATGCGTTCGCGCGCTTTTTTTTTCACTTTTTAATTCTGATGGGTAATGGAGGCAGGTGCGACGGCACAAAGTTATTCAGCCGCGCATTCTCTCTTTCGTAATTTTCGTATGGTGCCACTAAATGGATTTTGTGTATGGAATCCGATTGGGAGTCGTGGATTTTTATGAGTTTCGATTCTAGGGATGTTTGCGTGGATATGAAACGGAATCCGGCCATGGGATAACCGCAAACTGAGCTCGACTTTTTACGTCGAAAGCTTTTGTTGTCGAGATAAAAGGCATGGAACTCTACATTGTTGAAAACGATTGTTTTCGGATAATAACAACTTAATAAAACGTAATAAGATTTTCAAAAGGCTTTCATATTCTCTCCGCTGTTTTCTGAATCACATCCTTTTATTTCGTGGAACATAAAGAATAATAAAATTTATATTCGACAAATAATTTTACTGGTCTAATCAAATGATTAGATTTTTGTTCAGATAAAGGATAAACCAGTCTATAAAAAGCCTGTTTTTAACACCTGATCTACTGTAGGTATATATAACAAAACTGATTTGACTGGAGTTATCCGGATTATGAACACGAATAATATATCTATTTCTGTGGCAGCAAATACTTAACAAATGAAATAATTAATCTTCCAGGACGGGAAATAAATACCTAATATCTGGATTCTTGCTCAACTGACTGCTGGGCAGTTTCATCAAACAATTGTCGACCAAAACCTCACCTGTTTGCTAAAGACTGCGATGTCCTCGTTAAAGGACTCTGAGGAGCAGACGTCACCGCCGGCGACTCCGGGGTCGCGCGGGGTGCACGTCGCCAGCTCACACTTCTCGAAGATCAACGCCAGCAAGGGGAACAGAGGGTGCCTGAGGGTAGAACAGTTTTGGAATCAGTTTAATATCAGTGTGATCAACGATTAACCATACCTGGTCACGGTAAAGAAGAATAACAATTAAATAGTTGGAGTATAATTTGTTATTCATAAATCAAAATTGTTAAATAATAATTGTTACTAAATATACACAAAGAAATGTAAATAAATAAAATAAAATATTAATTAACAGCGTCAAATACGAGTTTATAAGCGGCGATAATTAAAATGATACTTTAATTAATTCAATTAAATTAGTAACAGTGTAATAAATAGATGTAAATATTTTATTATACCTTCTTGATTTTATTGCAATTTGTTTTACAATACGACTAAATTAATACATCTCACCAAACATTTCATTCAAAATGATCATAGAGAAAATCATATTTTCGCAAAAACAAAATAACTATAAAACGACAACTCATTACATCAAAACTACGTATATCATTGACAAGCAACGAATGACCGAAATCTTTTTAGCTACCTCTTGAATTAGTAAAAGATAGGTTAAAGATAGATAAAAAGACCCCTAATCTCTTAAATATAACTCATCCATAGAGATGTAAAATGTTTGAGCGGTGCGATTCAAGATTAGTGGTGTATTGTCAACACGTGAGCAGATGCCTATCAGTGCCGTACGGCGCCTCGTGGCAGCGGCGAGGTTGGACAGGTTGGACAAAGCTGCGGTGACTCTATCTCAAGTGATCTGATAGAATAAAGAATAGTTATAGGTACTATAGAAATTATCAATTTCATAACAGTTAGTACTTCAAGTACGTGACCGTCTCATTCTTGTTTTTGTACTGTTATGGTAAATTACTGCTACGGTAGTAAGTTCTGTGCAATACCATGTGCGCCTAAACCATCTGATATAATATTAGGTCAAGTTAAACATGTAATAGTTAAAGTGACTTCATTTATGGACGCGCATAATACATTTAATGCATTTTATGACAATAATAACAATTTCATATATTACACAGATATCTGACCCAAAGCTGACAGAGCCTGTTCTATGTTAACCAGACAGCTGATAAGCATAATATGTTAAAAAAAAAAAAAAATTATTTAGATAATGTCATACCTACCGAACCCACAACATTCGGCTTACAGGTCACTATTTATTTGGCTACAGGAGCTGAATCTGATGAGTCAGAGCACATCAAGCTAGCGAAGGCTGTGCCACCAACCACAGAGCTAAAATCTCGTCTAGATACACACAAAAACGCCAACGAGCAGTTGGTGCGACACAAAGAGGTAATTGGTGGCACATTGACGCGACGTGACACAGATTTGATCTCCGCGGCCCGTGAGCACTGTGACAAGCGGAGCGGTTTGTAAATAGAGCGTTTTTGGTAACGTCTGTCCACACAGCGGAGCTAACTAATTTTGGTGGATGTTGGAAATGTCACGAAAGATATTAGATATATATATGTATATAAAGTAGTATACGCTGCCTACCCCTACTGAAAGTAGTCGTGATAATGTAATATAAGTCGAATTCTTATTCGTCATTATATCCAACAATATTAAGGCATTAATTCTCTAAAAACTCCATTTAACGCTTTCTCTTTCTGCAATCCACACAAAAAAGATCTCAATCTCTGCCGAAATGCGTGGCGTATATCACCAAGCTGTCCCATCGCGGCAGACGTGTGTGACGACTTGTGATGAAACAAGAAAAAATTAATATTCTCATAGAATATTAAACATATAATAAATTGTTGGCGGAACCAATAAATTTTAATTTATACCCCTCAATTAGCTCGAAGTTGGCAGGAAACACTAAATATTGTGTATAATATAGAATTATGTTCAAAACTAACATATTTAAATACGGAACGAGCGCATAACGTTTTCACAACTACCCACCTCCGAGAATATAACCGTTAAATGGACATCTCCAGAATATTCTATGTCGAACGTTATAAACAGAAAATTAAATATAAATAAACAAAAAAACCTTACATTTATATTATCACGCCGTATTCTCACAACGGAAGAAACAGAGTAAAGATTTCCATTGGCTAACAGATTTTCTGTCATCTAATGTCAATAGAGACATCGCAAATTAAGATCAGATCAAGACTACCTTTAAGAAATAAATATATGACTGTCGATACAGACATAAATAAAAAGAATATAACATCACGCCTGCAATCCCCGAAGAGGTAGGCAGAGTCTACATTCTGTAGTGTAGGTACTACTACACTCCCACGTTACAGCAGTTACGTTTACTTTCCTCCGTGGAATAAGGGATGAGAATTTAGTATTGATTTAAAAGCTAAGAGAGAAACACCATATTGGCTGAAGATGAATGTAAATATTCATGTAGAGAGATATTTAATGATCAAACTTTTAAATGTAAAGTATTGTCCTTTATTTTAGTTTGCTTAACTAACTGTGTTCAAAACATCATCATCATCGTTATTATTATCATCATCAGCCTTTTTATCGTCCAACTGCTCGACTCGAGTCTCCTTTAATAGTGAACGGTTAAGATTACACTCTAGCTACGAGTAGCTGGAGTGACGATATACGCAGTGGCTGGCAGTGGTTGGATGCGAAGAGCAGATCGAGCTCAGTGGCGTGCCATTGGAGAAGCCTATG